>NW_020719869.1:1186-12589 GCF_900518725.1 Notechis scutatus | reverse complement strand
CCCGTTTCAGCACTTCTGGTATTTCCGGAAGGCCCGTTTTTCGGCCTGCCGAGGCTGCCGAGGCTTCCCTCGAGGCTCCAGGAGGGCGAAAACGGCCTCAAACAGGCCCAAAATCAGCTGGGAGGTGCATGCGCAAGCGCAGGTCAGTGTGGCTGGGGCTTGCGTGCCCGCACAAATGGCTCTGCAGGCCACCTGTGCCACGCGTGCCATGGGTCCCCCATCACGGCCCTAGAAAGTAGGCAGAGAAGAGATAGGAAGGTGGCAAGTGGCTTGAGGGTTCAATCGCACGAGGGGTGGTTGAGGGAACTGGGGATGTCCAGCCGAAGGGAGGAGAGAAGGACGAGGGGGGACAGGGTAGCATCTTCCAACGTCCGAGGGGCTAAAAAGGACCTCTCCTCCAGAGCCCCTGAAGGCAGGACAAAAAATAAAACCATGGATGGAAATTAATCAAGGAGAGAAGCAACCGGGAACTCAGGAGCAATTTCCTGACGGGGAGGAGAATTCACCCGTGGAACGACGATTTATCTCCAGAAGTTGTGGGGGCTCCATCACTGGAAGAAACTGGGCAACCATTGGTCTGAGATGGCAGAGGGTCTCCTGCTTGGGCCGGGGGTTGGACTAGGAGACCTCCAGGGTCCCTTCCAGCCCTATCCAATCCCCTTTGGGTGAAAAGAGGGCCGGGCCATTCTGGGGAGGAGGAGGAGGAGGAGGAGGAGGAGGAGACAAGCGGCCTTAGAAATCCCAAAGAGGGAACTTTCGGGTTGCTGACCCAGCTCCCGCCAAGCGGCTTGGCACTGGCTGGGTTTTTCCAATAGCTCAGCGCCTCCCTTGGCTTCTGAAGAGGGGAAAACGAGGCCCAGCTCAACCGGCTGAGAACAGGGTGTTCTGTTGCTGGCGGCCAGAGCTTCCTGTCCCCTCTGCCTGCCCTTGCAACAGAACCAGGGCTGGGGGGGGGGGGAATTAAGGGGGGGGGAGGAGGCAGGGCTGCTCTGGAGAGAAGCCACCCAGCTGCAGGCAAAAACTTTGGACAACCGGAAAGGAAGGAAAAGGCTCCTCGGCTGTCACTGATGCAACCGGACAGCCGTGGCAAGAACTGGACGTCCCGCCTCTCCTGCTCCCACGCCTGGAGTGAAAGGTTGCCAAAACGGCAGGAGGAGCCGAGTGGGGCAGCCAGGCCCCTTGTCTTCCTCCAGCAGCCCCCCCTCCCAGGAGCAACAAAAAGGCACCCCAAGACTTTCCCTGCCCCAGGGGTCCTGGGTCGGCTTGGGTGCCCAGTTCCTCCTGCCCAAGTCTGCCTTGTCCTGGGGGATCCTACGACACAGGAGCTCACCCCAGGGGCGGGAGGCTTGGCTAGGAGGGGGGTCCCCGGTTCCTCCCCAGAGGGAGGGGCTGCTGGGGGAGATTTGGGGCAGACGTGCTTCGGGAAGAGCAGGGGGGGGGGTCCCCGAGTTCCTCGGGCCAAGGGCCTGGCTCGGCAGGGGGCAGCTCCATGCACGACCTCCCAGGCTTAAGCTGAAGGGTGGGCAGATGCTCTGGAGGGATCCACTTCTGAGACCCAAGAGGCAGGTTTTGCTCTTGATAATTAGAACCCACGGAGACCGAGACCAAGCTGGCAACGATGGGAATCTCAAAGCACAAAGAGATGTGGGAGGATGCGCACACGCCCCCCCCAAAGAACTCGCCACGAGAAAGGGAGGCTGGCTCCTGGTTTCCTGGGCCGATTGCCACGCTGGCACGCTGCTGGCCCACAGCCTCCCCAAAGCCCCTTTTTCCATCTGCTTCTGGGTTTTTCCCCTCTCCAGCTGAAGAGGCCGGTTGGTGTGGCTCCTTCACGGGTCAGGAGAAAAAGCTGGCCAGGCCCCAAACCACCCCAACGGGCAGAGCGGAGAGAGCAAGCGCTCCGAGGAAAGAGGGCATCTGCAGCTCAGGGTGGGACCGTGGAGGCCCCGGCTGCTCTCTGAGCTTGGTGGTTTCTATGCAGATGTTTCATGACTGCAACTAGGCAACGTCATCAGTGCTAAGAGGAGGAGGGGGACGGTGGGGTCTTTGGTGTTCTCTCAGCTTGGTAGCTTTCCAGCAAATGTTTCATGACCCAACTAGGTAACATCTTCAGAGCTAGAAGGGAGAGGGGTTTGTGGAGAGGAGGAGGAAGCGGGGGAAGGAGGAGGACTGTGAGGTCCTCGGTACTCTCTGAATTTGGCTCTTTTCTTGCAGACGTTTTGTGACCGAACTAGGTAACCTCATCAGTGCTAGAAGGAAGTAGGGGGTGTAGAACGGGGAGGGGGAGGAGGAAGAAAGGACTGTGGGGTCCTTTGCGCTCTCTGAGCTTGGCGGTTTTCCTGCAGACGTTTTATCACCCAACTAGATAATATTACCAGCACCCCTTTTTTGAACTAAACTCATTAGGCAGATTATTTATTGGGTTGCAACGTCTTTGATCAAGTGTAACAGAAAAGTGAGAAAAGAAAAAAAAAGAGATGTTTATGGAAGCTTCCTCCTCAGCCCAGAAGTCGTCCTCTTACAGGTACACATTTGACAACAAGAGGGTCCGTAAAAAATTTGCATTTCGTGCCCAGATCCATCTTCTGGCTACTGAGTTGGAGAAAGTCGTTCATCTGCCTGATGGGCCTTTTAAATAGTCAGTTCTGAAATCTCCCCCCGCAGTTGTGGGAGGCATTGTGGGGCAAGACTTCACCGGGGGTCTCCCCCTAAGTGAAAATAAAATTAGGAAAAAATGGCCAGCTGGCTACGGGAGAGCTTTACGGCCTGCGAATGGCAGAATTTTGGTGATGGACGCAAACCCCGCTATCCGAAACTCGAACACCGCACAGGATGGGGCTGAAAGAACGAGCGGAGATGGACGGAAGGCAAGACCGAGGCGCGGAGTTCGGCCTCTGCCTCTCGCAGCCCACTCGGCCGGAATCCAGACAAGGCCTGCAGATCACAAGGTTCCCTGCGAGGGCATCTTCCCCGTGATCTTGTTGGAGCACTCCAGGAGGGCGTTGTGGATGTCCTTGGCGCAGGAGATCTGGGACTTGATCATGCTGAGGTACTGGGTGTAGGGCAGGCTCTCTGCCTGGACCGCGTCGGGCTTGGTGGCCGTGGGCACCAGGGTGGGCGAGTGCTTGGCGCTGTCGAAGCTCTGGGAAAGGCACTCGTAGGCCAGGCGCTGGCATGAGGGAGAGAGGGGAGGAGAACAGAGCGGACCGGAGGTTACCACGGGGAGGGTCTGCAGACAAGCAGCCTCTTCCTGCCAGAGGAAGGCCGAGACGAAGGTTCCTGGCGGCGAGAACAATTAACCGGCGGAACTGCCTGCCCCCAGGAGTTGTGGATCCTCCAACACCAGAGCTTCTCAAGAAGGGATCGGACAGCCATCTGTCTGGGATGCTACAGGTAATCCTCGACTTACGAGCACAACTGAGCCCAGAATTTCTGTTGCTAGGCAGGTGAAGCGAATGCTGCTCCAGTTTGTGACCTTTCTCACCACAGTTAAGTGAATCACTGCAATTGTTAAGTAAGTAATCTGGCTTCTCCCTAGACTTGGCTTGTCTGGAGATCGCAAAAGGGGATCCCGTGACCCTGTGGCCGTCATAAATACAAGCCAATTGCCAAGCCTCTGAATTTCAATCCCGTGACCGCAGGGAGGCTAAAATGGTCGTAAGTATGAAAACGGCCATAAGTCACTTTTTTCAGTGCTGTTGTTACTTTGCCACTAAATGAACTGTAGCTAAGTCGAGGACTACCTGCATAGGGCTTCCTGCTTGAGCACGGGGCTGGACTAGAAGACCTCCAAGGTGCCTTCCAATCCTGTTATTCGGTTATTGTGCAGAGAGACAGGCAGTTCCTTCCCACAACCACATCCGACAGCTCTTAAAGGGGTGCCCAACCCCCAGCCGTACCCACCAGAGACGTGGAATAAGAAAGAGAAGAGGGGGACAAAACCCCAAATCCCAACGAGGTGCACAAGTGGGAATCCGTGGCCCATGAACGAGAGCGGATGCCCCCCCCCCCCCCCCCCCCCCCCCCCCCGCTCCTGCTGGACTTACCAGACAGAGTTCAAGCTGGTCGCACAAGGCGTAAAATTCCTCCAGGCTTTTGTCTACTCTCTGCACTGGAACTTCGCTGATTTTCCTGAAGGAAGGAAAAAAAGAAGAGTTTGCCGTTTGGGCAGAAGGAAAGGGAGCAGGCTGGGCAGGCTCAGCTGGGCCCCGGAGAGGGAAGGTGGCGTGAACTCACTGGCCGCTGTCGATGCTGGTGTTCTGGACAAAGTTCTGGGCAGCCACCTTCATCAGGTTCTGAAACGGGGAAGGCAGAAGGAGAATATTAAAAAGGAGTTTCCAAGCAGCCACCTCTAAAGAAGAGAATGGATAAGTTAACATTAAAGATAAAGAAGATACAGAATATTTGTAACATGGGATTTGTTCTACCAATGGTTCGATATTAGAGGCAGAAATTAGAACCTGGGAGAATATCACTGTGTACAAGTGAATAGAATAGAACAGAACAATAGAATAAAATTCTTTATTGGCCAAGTGTGATTGGCCAAGGAATTTCTCTTGGTGCAAATACTCTCACTGTACATAAAAGAAAAGATACATTCATCAAGAGTCAAGAATCATCAGGTACAACACTTAATAATAGTCATAGGGTAGAATAAGCCATCAAATCATACTAGGAAACTGTCGCTTGGATCCTTACGATTCATATTGACTAAGTTACAGTCATACAGTCTCAAGTGGGAGGGGATGGGAGACAAGGAGTGATGAGGAGATTAATAGTAATAGTAGTGCAGACTTTGTAAATAGTTGGACAGTGTGGAGGGAATTGTTTGTTTAGCAGAGTGATGGCCTTCAGGGAAAAATATTATTATTACTATTATTATGGATACAATTGACCCAGACAATACACTGTTTACTAAGCACTTATGTACGTTAAAGAAAAATGTATAATACATACACACACATACCGTTTCCCTGAAAATACGACCTACCCTGAAAGTAAGTCCTAGCTTGATTTTTATGTGTGTGCCCAATATAAGCCTTAATTAAGATCCCACCCACTCCAGAGCGGACGGGTAAAAATGAAGGTAGGGTGGGGGTGGGGGGTGGAGCTGCCCTACTACTTCCCTTTGGACAGGTGTAGCCAGGCCTCGCACATACACACACACACACCCCGACCTGCCTTGCTGGCCCTTTTCTTCTGCAGCCGGCAAGAAGATCCCCCAATCTCTTTTTCAAGAAGCCTTGCTGGCCACAGTAGTAGTTCCTGAAGGCCTGTGACAACAAAAAAGAGGCTGCAACGCGCGCAAGTGGACAGGGTCTTATTTTTGGGGAAACAAAGTATATGTGTGTGTGTATATATATGTATATATGTATATATATGTGTGTGTGTGTGTGTGTATATATATATATATATATGTATGTATGTATGTATGTATATATGTATATGTTTTCTTAAGTTTTCGCGGGTACTTACATGTATGGTATTCAGCTTTGTTCGGGTATTTTACCACTTCATTGTAGTTGTGCTTTTAAAGTTGTAGCAACGTTTCGGCAGAATCTCATCTGCCATCATCAGGCTTCTGTATAGTCTATACACTCTGTATAGTACACTTCTGTATAGTATATACACTCACAGATGAACACAATACAGAAGATGAACACTATACAGAAGCCTGATGATGGCAGATGAGATTCTGCCGAAACGTTGCTACAACTTTAAAAGCACAACTACAATGACGTGGGAAAATACCCGAACAAAGCTGAATGCCATATGTGTGTGTGTGTGTGTGTGTGTGTGTGTGTGTGTGTGTGTGTATGCATATATATATGCATGTATGCATGAATATAAACGCATGTGTGTATAAAAGAAGGGAATCTCTGGGTCTGAGGGCCGCCCCGGAGTCCCTCCGATACCTGCAGGCTCTCTTTCAGCTGCGGCAGCAGGAGGCGGAAGCGCTGCACCGGGTCGAAGTCCTGCGCCTGCGCGGCCACCTGCATGCCCGAGGGCGCCGGCCCCGCGGCCAGAGGAGGCGCCCCCGCCGCGGCCTGCTGTCCCCCGGCCCCCGAGGGCCCCACCTGGCCCATCATCGGCGGCTGCGGGGGCGCCTGGGGCTGCGGCGGAGGGACCTGCGGCTGAGGCGGCGCCGCCATCTTCCGCGGCTCTCGCGGGACTACCCTTCCCGGCGTGCCCTGCGCGGCGGCGTCTCTCTGCGCGACGGCGTGCCCCGCGGAAGCGCTTCCTCCCCCGCCGACGCAATCGTGAGAGCGACTTTTCCCAGCAGGCCTTTCGCGGAGCGCGGCCCTCTGGGAGCTGCAGTCCCTCCATGCTTAGCGCGAAGGACATCGGCGGGCTCCCGGACTCCGATTCCCGGCGCTCCCTGCGGCAGGAGAGGGCTGGCGCCTGCGCCCTCTGTCGCTGGTGGGAGCCGCTGTCATGGCGCCCACGATCCAGACTCAGGCGCAGCGGGAGGAGCCGGGCCACAGGTGGGGAGGGGGCGCCCCCGGGGTGGGGGGAGCCCCGGCCTTTCCCCCTCCATCCTCCGCTGTCACTGACTCTCTCCCGGTCCGCTTCTTCTTCTCCTCCGCAGGCCCAACTCGCACCGGACGCTCCCCGAGAGGTGAGGCGACCCCCCCTCCCCCTGTCCCGCCGGGGGGGCTCCGGCCCCGCAAGAGGGGGCGATGGCGGCCTCCCCCTGACTCCCCCCTCCCTTCTCCCGCAGGTCCGGGGTGGTTTGCCGCGTCAAGTACTGCAACAGCCTCCCCGACATCCCCTTCGACCCCAAGTTCATCACCTACCCCTTCGACCAGAACAGGTGAGGGCCCCCCGCCCTCCTCCCCTCCCCTCCTCAGCCCTCGGCCCGGAATGAGTGGGGTTCAGCTTTGGTCTTCGGAGGCCCCCTCCAACAGGGCCCTGTTTCTCTTCAACGTGGGAGGGGGGCGGGGCAAGGCAGCAACTTTGGGGGGATTCTGGGAGTTGAAGTCCACCCGACTTCAAGTGGCCGACTTTGAAAAATGTGGGGCTCAGTTGTGGTCGTAAGTTGAGGACTGCCTGTCCTCTGTCTTGACTGTGGGCTGAAAGCCGTGAGGGATGAGCTCGGCCCCTTCACGGTTCAGCGAAGGCCGCCCAGAAGGCCCTTCATTCGACCTCTTTGCCTTCTTTGAATTGCTGCAGGGTTGGGGTCCCCAGGAAGCCGAAGCCCTGGAACCCCCACTCTTCCCGCGATGGGGAGGGGGATCCTTTTATGTCCAGCCTGGGGTTTGGCTGGTCTCGCTTGGGAAATGGGACCGCCTTGCCTGCCAGTGGACGTTTCTGAGTGGGGTTCAGCGTTGGACAGCTGCTCGGGCGATTTTCTGCTGATGAAGGTTTTTGTGGCTTCCTTCCCGCCTCCAGGTTTGTCCAGTACAAGGCCACCTCGCTCGAGAAGCAGCACAAGCACGACTTGCTGACGGAACCCGACTTGGGAGTCACCATAGATCTGATAAACCCGGATACGTATCGCATTGACCCCAATGGTGAGATGGACGCTCTCGATGCCCATCGCAGTGGAGGGTTAATAATGTCTGTGAGCAAATCGATGCCGGTTGGGGAGGTGTGCCCATTTTGTGGGTGAGGAGAACCTGCATCCCAGATTTCGGGTAGACACTAAATAACTAGCTGCTGGGGAGAGAACACAACTATGCTGTGAATTCAAAACTCCTCCTGGGATTTCTGTCACTGAGTAATGCGGTTACATGATATTGTGGTTTACGTTGCTTAGCATGGGAAGTTTTGGTCCCAATTCCTGGTGTTACACGACTCAATGCCTACATCTCCAGTGATCTAACCCAGCAGGATTCCAGGAGCTTCACTACAGAATGCAAAGAGGCCAGATTGCATCTCAACTCTTTGCGTAGCTCTCTGAGCAGGCTCAGTGGTGGGGATCAACCTGTGACCACGTTTGGTTTCTTTTAGTCCTTCTAGATCCCGCGGATGAGAAACTGCTGGAGGAGGAGATCCAGGCACCCACCAGTTCCAAGAGGTAGTGCGACCCCTTGGGCGCTGCAGCCTTGCTCCAGGGTCTGCTGCCCCTGTTCTTACTCCAGAGGCCCCTCTGTCCCCCACCCCTGCATCAGATTGTCCAGAGTTTCTTGCAGTGCTTTGTGGCTGTGGCTCTTTAAGTGATGTCCTCCTTTGTGAGAGAGTCCTTAAGATCTCTGGACCTTAACATCTGCCTCTTCAGTCTCCACAACTCTCCTCAGCCTCGCCATGCTGGCAGCTGCTCCGTTCCTTCTCTCTCTCACCCATATTTATTAATATACCACCCATCTCAACTATCCAAAGCAACTCTGGCTGTATATCCATATGCATACATTTAACTATCAAGTGTGAAGAATGAAGACCATACATTAAGTTCCACTTAAGCTGATTTATTGCTCAGGCCTCTACGCAAGAATCTAATCAATTCAGGGTGGTCAGCACTAAATTGGCGCTGGGTAACATGAAATTCAAGAGCAGTTGGGCACACCGTTTGCGGCCACGTAAGGACCCCAAGCTGATTCCTCTCTCGACTCCGGCCTCTTTTTCTCTACACTGAGCATTATAGCTGCTTTTGAGGGAGTAAATGATCTCTTGCAATATTTGCTACATTGGGATCTTATTTCTGTAATTCCCCGGGTGTCACTGTGAACAAATTGGGCAGCCACAGAAATGTTCTCAATAAGTACAGATTGTACAGTGCACTCAAGTTTGGGACTGGTCCACTGGTTTGGAATAACGTTGAACCTGACTGGTTTTATGTAGGAACCAGTAGTTAGAGTAGGGTCTTTTTCAAACAAATTATACTTCTGTGCCAAGGAAACCCGACACTCATTTTAAGTCAAGGGCAGAAATGGCCTATCCTCTGTGTGCGTGGAGGAGTTGGCATTCCTGCGCTGGCTGGGAATAATTGGATTTTAGCCTGATGGGCATTGGGGATGGCAACTCTGGAGAAAAAACAAAAATCCAGGTTGACTGTTGCTATTTTTCTCTTCAGATCACAGCAGCACGCCAAAGTTGTGCCATGGATGCGGAAGACCGAATACATCTCCACCGAGTTCAACCGCTACGGTGTCTCCAATGAGAAGCCAGAGGTTAAGTGAGTAGAAAGATCATTTGGGTTATTCTGCCAATATTAATTTCCGTCCAGCTTTGTGCCGACAAAGGAATAACTCTAGTTGTGAGCCTGATTCTTCTGAGAAGGTGTTTGTGGAGAAGCGGCTGTGTGTCTTGGCTCCAAAGTCACCCCCACTGAGTCCGGTGCAAAGGAAGCCAAGCTCTTGGAGGGCTGGCTGAGACCCCCTTTCTGAACTCTTCCCCCCCACCCACCCCCCATCTCTCCTTTTGCTTAGAATTGGCGTGTCTGTCAAACAGCAATTCACGGAGGAGGAGATCTACAAGGACAGAGATAGCCAGATCGCAGCGATTGAGAAGACCTTCGAGGATGCTCAGAAATCAGTGAATGCCCTTCCCTTCCCTTCCCTCCCCCCCCCCCCCAAAAAAATCTTTCCTTTCCTTTCATGGTTGTGCCTTTTTGGTTTTAGAGATGGGATCTGTGCAGAAAGAGGGAAAGTAACAGAATAACAGAATTGGAAGAGACCTTGGAGAAATCTTCTAGTCCTGTAGAACCGGGGAGTCCAACCGTGGCGACTTTCAACCTTGTGGATTTCAATTCCCAGAATTGCCCAGCCAGCTGTGCTGGCTGGGGAATTCTGGGAGTTGAAGTCCACAGGTTGCCAAGGTTGGACCCCCCTGCCGTAGAAGCTTTCTCGAGCCATTGGTATTGATGGTTTAAATGGGGGTGGGTGAGGGGGGGGCGAAGAGAGCTTTGCAGAGCCTACATTCCGCTACAGCTTTCCGGCACAACAAGGGGGGGGCTGTGTTCCCTCTTCCTGGGGTGTCTCCTAATGGGGAACTCTGCCCCCCTCCCCAGATTTCTCAGCACTACAGCAAACCCCGCGTTACCCCAATGGAAGTCATGCCGGTCTTTCCTGACTTCAAGGTAAGGGGACAGCAGGGTGGCCCCCGAGAAGAGCCGGTGGGTGGGGGGAGGGGCCCCTCCCTGGAAGGGCTCGCTGGGCTCTGAGCTGCTGTTCTCAGTCTCCACCCACCCACCCCTCTCTCTCTCCTCCCTGCCAGATGTGGATCAACCCCTGTGCTCAGGTCATTTTTGACTCTGATCCAGCGCCCAAGGACACCAGCGGGGCAGCAGCTTTGGATATGATGTCACAAGCCATGATTAGGTGAGACCATGGTTTATTTATAAAGTAGGGAGGGGGAAAGCCAGCCCTGGGGTGTTTTATCTTTATTTTATTTTTTTAGTATCTCACCTTTATTTTTACAAAGAAGGCAATGAACATATCCAACACATTGTTCTCCTTCTGTTTTCCCCACAACAACCCTGTGAGGTGGGTTGGGCTGAGGGAGAGAGCAACTGGCCGAAAGTCACCCGTCTGGCTTTCGTGGCTAAGGCCGGACTAGAACTCTCCGTCTCCCACTTTCTAGCCTGGCACCTTAACCCCCCGGCCAAGCTGGCTTTCCTTGTGCCTTGACCCCTGGCCCTTCCTCAGAGGGGGGCTTTTCCGGACCTCCGTGGGCCCAGCCCAGCCCCTTTAAGACTCTGCTTCCCTTTCCTCACCTCCGGCCTTCCCCCTTCTATCCGCTGGTGCCTGCAAAGGTTTTGCTTGGCCCGGTGGCGGTTCCGTCCAAAGCAGGGAGCTGATGGCGCCTCTCTCCCCCTTTCCCTCGGCCTCCAGGGGCATGATGGATGAAGAGGGCAACCAGTTCGTGGCCTATTTCCTTCCCGTGGACGACACGATGCGGAAGCGCAAGCGGGACCAAGACGAGGAGATGGATTACGCACCCGAGGAAGTGTAAGCGAGCGCAGGCGCCAGGGAGACCAGCGGGGCTCAGATCCGCCTGGAAAGGGAGCCCAGAAGGGCGTCGCGGTTGCAACAAGAGCTCTGATTTTGGAAATGGTCAGCCAGCTGCATACAGCTTAGCTGGCCTTTCCCAACCGGCTTAGTTTGAATGTGGCTTTTCAGAGACCTGGGATAAAAGGATGGGGTTGCCTGGATTGGTGGAGGGTTCCCCCCCCCTCCCCCAGCTCTTTACTTCACAGGGGATGTTAAGTTGCATGGGCTGCTTTAATTCGGCCCTTGAATTTTCTGCCTGCCTCTCCTTGCCTTGGTTTGCTGTTGCAAAGCAGCTCCCCCCCCCCACCCAGGAAGGGGTTTGGGGGAGCTGGAAAATCAGTCCAATTTTAGGAAATGGAATTGAATTAGGAAGGAGTGGATTTTTCCCAAGGTGTGAAACTCTCCTCCTTCTCTTCCCGCAACAAAAACCAGGTACGAGTATAAAATTGCCCGGGAATACAACTGGAACGTT
>NW_020719868.1:0-12593 GCF_900518725.1 Notechis scutatus | reverse complement strand
GGGGACATATTGTGTGGGTGTGTTTGCTGTGTATATTGACAATATGCAAGTTTTAGGGGAACCTTTGAAAGTGAGCTCAGTCTGCTCCTAAACTGTGAGCCCTATCTGACCATCACAGCACCAGAAGGACATCCAGATATACACAAAGCCTTGTTTTTCTGTGCTTCAAGCATGGACATCTATCTTGTCATCGGTCTGCTCACATTTTATCTTTTTGGAATGTGCAGTAAGTTGAACTCATACTAAATCTCACACATGGTCATTTTGCCATTCTAGGCCCTTCTGCTTTTTTCTATCAGCTGCCTGTTGTCTTTCCGCTTTATTCCTTGGTTGGCTCCAAAGACCACAAAGCTAGAACTTCTTGGAGAAATCCATCACTTGTTTGTGCCAAGAACAATCCAAGTTCATTTGCTTAATTTTCATGATCCAACTCTGCCCTTTTCATTCCAGTTTCATGGTGGGCAACACCCATTCAGCAAAGAGTCACAATGGTGTAGCCACTGGATGCAGATATTTGCTTGTTATGATACAAGAGTGTTGCGTTGATCTAGCATGAGTGAGCAAAGAAAATGGGATTCCCATGCTTCCTCCCTAAAATATTTTTAAATAAATACTTTTCTTTCTCATCTGCATGATTGGCCTTCAGTGGACATGATTGTAGATGACCAGGAAGAAAAAAGGGAAGATTAACGGATTTATGCAGGAATCCTCAGATCTAGCTTTGCTTTCGCTGTGACCACTTGGCTTTAGTGAAAGGATACCTTTTACTAGATGCAACATGACTGCAAATGGAGACGAGTCTTTCTTTCCTGAAGGTCCAAGCTGGGCCGGGCCTGATAACCGCTGACCTGCTTGGCTTCAATGCCTTTTCTTTGGCTGCAGGTAGTTCTCTTGTGGATGTCCATGCATCTGGGAAGGGTGAGGAGATGGCTGCTGCAGCTTTTGAGCATGAGGGCCATGGGGGACAGGAGATATAGGAATATCTCGGCTGGGCCCAGGAGTTGCTGGATGAAGCCTCTTGCCACTCATTGCCTCTTCCTTCTTTTTCTGAAAACATCACCAGGAAACTTTCTGGACTTGCCCTGACAGGAAGGAAGGACCACAACCACAACAGACAAATGATCCCGGGGTGTATCTGTAATTTTACTAACATGGTTTATTCCAGCCTTTCCTCTGCAAATGGAGCCCAGAAAAAGTTCAGGATCCCAAGAGGAGAAGTTGCTTTTTGATGTAATTATGACCTTTGAGACCTGTGATGCTATATCTCCAGTTTTTGACTTTGATATAGGCATTAGACTGAAGCCACATGCAAAGGATCTTGTATCAGAAAGGGGTAAATTCCTTGGGTGAAGCTCTCTGGGACCAAGTTTTGGGACAGGTACAGGCTCTGCTCTTGATTGCACCTTTCTCTCCTTTGCAGATGAAACTCATTCTTTGTTTAGATCAGGAAAGCCACTGGCACTTCTCAGAGTCTTTCAATTTTTCCAACTGTTCCTGTTGTTTGTGTTAGAAACAGGAAGTGGATTGCTTAATGCCATGAATGATGAACCTCCTGCTTCTGCTTCTTCTGCTGGTGGTGTCTCCATCAGTCTGTGGGAAACTGAGAAGGAAATGCCCATTGAGTTTGGAGCACCAGGATGGCTACAATCCATGGAGCTTTTACAGGCCTGGAGACCATCTCATTGGTGTGGTCACAACTGAAACATATGTGTCACCTATAATGTTGTCTTTCAACAGCCCTCCTTCCATACCTTCTCCTTCGTAAGTCATGCAGGGTGATGGAGTTGCACTCCCTCCATGTGCAATTCTAACACTCTCCTTTTCTTCTTATTTCACTTATTTTTGTACTGCAGGACCTGTCTAATTTCCTGAATGATTTTTATTTCCATGGCTTCCCTCTTTTGCTGTATTTTGTGGAAGAGAGTAAAATCCAAAGATGGGGTTGGAAAAAAAAAACCTGAATGAAATCCAGATGGTTTTCCTTTCTCAGTTCAATCCTGAGTTCATCATTTGAATAATGACCTTTCTTTAAGTAGTGATTGAAACAATTGCAGTTGCCTCTTTCAGCCCATTTCCATAGTTGCATAATTGATCATTGGATTTGGATCAATGTTGGCCTAAGGCTTAGCAGGTTTGTGAAGGATTATATATTTTAAAAGTATTTGTTGTTGCTATTGACTATAACATGAACATTATTTTTACAATAGGAAGATTTCTGATTTTGAAACTATCCTACAATTAATTTTTGCTATTCAAATGGTCAACAAGAATTTCCAGCTGCTGCACAATCTCACACTCACATGCATGACAACTATTTGAGCACTTTTCGCACTTCAGATGCCTTGCTAGACATGCTCTCCATTGGAGAAGCCAATGTCCCCAACTACGGCTGTGGGAGGAAGGAGAACATCCTGGCTCTGATTGATGCAGCAGGAAGGGACATCTCCATCCAGATGTCAATGTTTATAGGCACCTACAAAGTCCCACAGGTTTGTGTGGTTTTTTCTCTATCTAAGGTGAGTGGGGTGGTGGGGATGAACAACAGATCCAATATCTTCATAGAATTCAAGAGCTGTTTTTCAGAATATTAGGGAACATATAAACTATGTTTTAGTCTATTATGTTCATCATCAAATTCACCACTAAAGGCCTGAAGAGCCATAAGGTCCCTATAGAGGATTTTCTACTGAATATTCAACTATTGAAAAACTATCCAGGTTTTTAGGTCTCCATTAGCATGTTCATTTTCACATATCAATAATATCTGCCTCATTCAATTGGAATCAAGTAGGCAATAGTCCTGTCTATGTATAAAAATTATTAAGATTACAGGATCTGAAGAGTATCTTTGGGGTGGATAAAAGGAGTTCAGCACCTGCCCTCAGAGATACAGTAAGTTATGAATTTATAACATTTCTACTTTGTATAAATTCAGGGTATATAACTATTAGTTTAAAATTAAAGCGATGAAACAGGCAGGGTCCCAAAACAGACAAAATTTCAATTGAAGACTTATTGGATTGTACAACTGACAATTTGTGTTAGGAGTTGCAGTCTCTTAGTCTCTTGTACATCTGGAGAAGAAGCTGAAAAATTGTTCCACAAAGAATTTGGGATATAGAAGCTGAGAAAGAGGTTTCAGTACTCCAAAATAGCATATAATACTGCCCTATATCTTAGATGCAGACATTTTATCTGACATCTGCTAATTTGAATCTAATAGTTTGAATTGTAGGGATGACACAGAAATTCACATTGCATTTTTAATTGTTTTTTTATTTAATATGATTTTGTGTTCCATTTTTATATACAATCTTGTTAAATATTTAACTGTCTTAAATATTTAAACCGTAAGGAGAGGGCGGAGCTGGCATCACGACGATACGGCATGCAATCTCGGAGGTCTGAGATCGCAGCCGATAACTTTGCTCCTGGACGGTCCAAACGGACCTAAACCGTCCCGAAGAAATGGCGATAGTGAAGAGCACATCCTGTAGATCCCAGGGATACCACAAAGTCCTTGGTTGATCCAGGAGAAGCTCTTCTTGTCAGCGGCAGAGGGGCAGCCATTAAAGCTGCTGAAGTTGGGACAGCGGAAGAGATTAGAAAGAGAAAGTGTGCCGGTTTGGTGAGAACTTTTTTTATTATTATTATTCTAAGGCTTAAAAGGACAGCCTAAGGAACAGAAAGAATCTGTAAAAGTTTTGACAGAACTGAATAAGCGGCGGTTTGAAACGGAAGTGTCAAAGTAAGGCTTTGTTTTTTATTTTATTTTTCTTATTGCTGGACTTCTATCGTGATTTTGCATTTGCTAACTGGACTGGTTCTTTTCCTATTTACATTTATTTTTTCTTCTCTTTTGTGAATTTGCAACATTTTAGCTTAGAGGCTCCCTTTAGTTATTTTTCCTTTTTTTTGTATACTTTCTCTTTTTTTAAAACTTCTATTACGTTTTGTCTGGGAAAGGAGGGGGAAAGTGAGAGCAAAGAAACTTTGTAACACTGCCAACTAGAGGCTTGAAAATGTTAGACGAAGCTGAGAAAGAAAGATCTGAGACTCCCTTTCAAGGACATTGCTACATGATAAGATAGAGGGAAGAGCACGGGAGAGTGTTATTGCAGGTGTTCTTTTGGATTTCTATCAACAATTGAAGCTTGGTTTTGAAGTTTGTGGAGAAGAGAGTTATAATAAGAGCCTTGGATAATTAAACAAAGTGCAGTGTGTCCTTTTTATTTTTTTTAAGTTGTGCTACCCCTCCTGTTAGGAATAACAAGGTTACCTAACGTAGTTTGGGTAAAATAATATATATAAACTATGATAGTATGTTTAAGTGTGTGTCACTTTAAACTGCAAAGCATGTAATTTTGGGTGCGGTTATAAAACCGCCATAAGAGGGAGCAAGAGATGGATTGCTGACTATGATGGATTGCTGACTATGATGGATTGATGGTTTGCTAACTGCGTGTTCCCTGATGCTGAGTTTTTGAACATCGAAGGAAGAAAGGAGGTTTGACTTCTTTATATCTCTACTGCAAGGAGATATATTACTGGACTGATATTTGTAAGTTTACTAACCTCTTTTTCGACACTGGACTTTGCAACTGAATAATCCCTGAACGGACTGAACTAGTGAATGATATATGGACTGTTTGACTATGCTAAAACTCTTACTGGAATAAACTATTTAACTAGCACAGTGCATCTGTTTTACTGAGTGTAAGCTACAAAAACGTTTATCTCACATATTTGCCTGCCTGCCTAACTGCCGTGCACATTCTGCTAGGGTGTATCCCAAACACTGGTTATGGGCCCAGCTGCACAGTCAGACTAACCAGGATATAACAGGCTTATATAAAGTGAGAGTTAGTGTAGTTACACAATACTATAAACAGACAGCTGTGTTTTATTAATTATAGTTTAATATCCAGAAAAAGATGGCACAAGTCAATTTACCAAGTTTGTCTCTAATATCCAAACTGGATGGAACAAACTATGTTTCATGGTCTATGAAATGCAGCCTACTTCTACGCAGAGAAGGTTTGTGGAGTATAATTCAAAACCCACCAGAGGTAGATGCTTGGGATCCGGAAGATGAGAATGATGCCCAGAAAATACAAGAATATAAAGTGAAGAATGAGCAAGCTCTCTGTATAATAGGACTGACACACTGTGACCAGCGGCTTGTCCATATTCGTGGAGAAGAAACAGCTGCAAAATGTTGGGAGAATTTAAAGAAGATTTATGTTCGAGACAGTGTAGGAGCACATATAAATCTTACACGGAAGCTGTTCAGAACACATCTTCAAAAGAATGGAGACATGTTGACTCATATAAACACTATGAAGAAGATTTTTCAGGAACTGCATGAAAAAGAACTTATCTTCACAGAACTCCATCAGGTTTATATAATTTTGTCTTCGTTAGATGAGAGTTATGACGACTATGTAACTTTACTGGAAGTACTGCCAAAAGATAACCTCACATTAACTGACATTACTGGCAGATTAATTGAAGAAGCCAGGAGAAGGCTTGAAAGGGATCAACTGAGAAGGGAACAACCACAAGAAGAGAAAGAATCTTCGACAGCCTATACAATTAGAAAATGTTTTAATTGTGGAGGAAAAGGACATTTGGCTAGATTCTGCAAGAAAGCAAAATGCCACAATGCCAGCCAGAATGCTAAAAGGCATCAAAAGGATGAAAAATGTTTAGAGTTAGCCATGTATAGCAACGAAACTGTGAATAATAATTTATGGGTTGTAGATAGTGGAGCATCGCACTGCATAACGAAAGATAAGAAAAGATTTGTTAAGATGTCCATGAGTTCACAGCAGATATCGTTAGCTAATGGCTGGAAAATTAAAGCAAAAGGTGAAGGTATTGCACATTGTTCTTGCATAAAAGAAAATGTAAAAATGTTATATGTACCACAACTTAAGTTTAATTTGCTTTCGGTTAGAGTTTTGGTTAAACTAGGTTATGTAGTTACCTTTAGGGGAGAAAACTGCATAATAGAAAAGGCAGGTAAAAAAGTGACTGCAACTTTAAAAGGTGAATTGTATATGTTAAATGATAATCAATTAGAGGTGGCTAACACAGTGTATAATAACGTTAAACCTCATGATGAATGCATACATTTGTTACACAGACGTTTAGGGCATATAAATTTTAAAATGCTCAAGCAAACGGTTGAACTGTCTGAAGGTATAAAACTGAAGCCTTGCAGTAAGTATTTGCACTGCAATGCTTGTAGTCAAGAAAAAGGCAAGGTAATACCAGCAAATAGAATAAATGGATTTAAGACTAAGGAACCTCTAGAGGTCGTATTTGCTGATATTATAGGTCCTAAAAAACCAAGTGTGGAAGGTGCTCGTTATATATTAAGCATAATGGATCATTATTCTAGATATGGTTTCTGTTATTTAATGAAGAGTAAAACGGAAACATATCAGAATTTCTTTAATTGGTTGAAGTTTGCAGAAAGAAAAACTAAAAAGAAACTAGTAACTCTTGTAACTGATAATGGTACGGAATTTATAAATAATAAATTCCAAAATAGACTGAAGATGGCAGGTGTTGAACATAAAAAGTCTGCACCATATAGGCCACAACATAATTCCTTTATAGAAAGACGAGGCCAAACAATACAGGCAATGGCTCGTACTATGTTGTCAGATTCAGGATTACCTGAAACTTTGTGGGGAGAAGCAATAATGTGTGGTAATCATATATTAAATAATGTTAACTCAACAACAGGTGAATTACCATTCACACGGTGGCATGGTAGAAAACCTGACCTAAGCTACATGTACACATTTGGAGCACCAGCATGGGTGCATATTCCTACACAACTGAGACATAAGGGGCAGCATAGGGCTAAAAAGTTATTCTTTGTAGGTTATCAATCTAATCATAAATCATACAGATTCTGGGAAAAAGGTACATCTAGCGTTTACTGTAGTGCTAGTGCACAATTCCTAGAACATGTAGGATGGGAAAAACTGGAGCAAGATTCTAGTAAGGATGTAATCATAGAAACCTACAAAAGACCAAAACAACATATCAGTAATAAGAAGAGTACAATTAAAGAGGAAGTACAGGAAGAACACATAGGACCAGAACAGGAAGAAATAGGTGAACAGGAAGAAATAGATAACCAGGAACAGGTAGTACATGAAAGTCCACCTGTAAGCCCTGTAATACCTAGACGTTCAACACGTGAAACCAGACCACCTGCTAAGTACCAAGCAAGTGTAGTTTGCCAAGTTAGTAAAGTTCCAACTAATGTTGAAGAACTTAGAATGTATCCAGCAAAAGAACAAGAAAATTGGCATAGAGCAATGGAGAAAGAATTAAATTCATTGAAACAAATGGAAGTTTATGAAAATGTTAAATTACCTCCAGGTGAAAAATCCATTGGCTGTAAATGGATATTTAAATTAAAAATAGGTAAAAATGGGACTGTTACCCATAAGGCTAGGTTGGTAGCTCAAGGATTTAATCAAACTGCATGTGATTATGATGAAGTATTTGCACCGTCTAAAAGCAATAACCTTGAGAGCAGCTTTAGTGTGGGCAGCTAAGAAGAACTATATTATAAATCACTTAGATGTAGAAACTGCCTATCTGCATGCACCATTGCAGCACACTATATACCTAAAGAAACCTGTAGGAATTAAGGATGATAAAACAAATAATGACTGTTGGAAGCTTAAAAAGAGTCTCTATGGATTAAAACAATCTGATTACGAATGGAACCAATATATTGTTAAGGAGTTAAACAATATAGGGTTTAAAGCAGGTTTAGCTGATCCATGTGTATTTAAGAAAGAGACAAATGGAACAGTGTCATTATTATTGTTGTTCACTGATGATATTGCCTTAATTACAAAAACTAATAATGAAGCTATTGAAATAATATCATTATTAGGTAAGAGGATAAAATTAAAGCAATTAGGAGAGATAAAACAGTATCTAGGATTAACAATAAATAAAACCAAAGATGGCTATAAGATATATCAAGAGGATAAGATTTATCAATTACTAAAAACATACAAGATGGAACTTTGTAAACCGGCAAAAACTCCAATGAGTCAGGAATTTAGTCACACTGATGTTCAAAGTCCAAAATTCGATAAAACTATCTATCAATCGCTAATTGGTAGTTTATCGTACATTAGTAATTGGTCAAGGCCAGATATTGCCTATAGCGTTAATCAATTGGCAAGATTCAACGCTGAACCCACTGAACAACACTGGCAAGCCACAAAACGTATCTTAAGATATCTTAAAAGGACAATGCACTATGCATTGTATTTGGAGCCAAAAGATGATCTGATTTTAAGTGCATATGCTGATGCAAGTTTTGCAACAGACATAAACACTAGGAAATCAACTTCAGGTATGGCTATGATGTTAGGAAAAGCACTGATTGGTTGGAGGTCAATTAGACAGCAACACATAAGTATGTCCACAATGGAAGCAGAATTTTCATGTCTATCTTTATTATGTACTGATTTAATTCTGTATAAACAGTTGTTATTAGATATGGGAATAGCTGTTAATTATTCTATTGTAGTTTATGAGGACAATCAAGCAGCTACAAATATTGCTGTAAAAACGAGATCTAAGCATACAGATCTTAGATATCTGAATGTAAGGCAATCTGTAAAAAATGGTTTAATAAGATTGGAATATTGCATGACTGAAGAAAATATTGCCGATCAGTTTACAAAAGCCCAAGGTGCAGTAAAGCACAAAGAAAGTTGTGACAACTATGGTTTGATGATGTAAATAGATATATATATTATTATATTACCCAAAAGGGGAGAATGTTAGGAATAACATAGGTTACCTAACTTAGTTTGGGTAAAATAATATATATAGACTATGATAGTGTTTTGTCACTTTAAATGCAGAACATGTAATTTTGGGTGCGGTTGTAAAACCACCATAAGAGGGAGCAAGAGAACCTTGCTAGCTTACTGTTTGCTGGTTTACTGGATTCCTTGCTGACGATGATGGATTGTTAACTGCGTGTTATTTACTGTTGCTGAAAGAAGAGTTTTTACTTCTTCTTATCTCATACTGCGAAGAGATAAATTACTGGACTGATATTGTAAGTTTAATTGAACTCTTTTTCGACACTGGACTTTGCAACTGATTAATCCCTGAATGGACTGAACTAAGTGTATGATATATGGACTGTTTGACTATGCTATAAATCTTAGCTCAAGCGTACCAACAGCTACCCGTTGATGTGGAAACTGCGGAAGCACAAACTATCGTTACGCATAGAGGCACTTTTAAGTGTAAAAGACTCCAATTCGGGGTGAGCGTAGCTCCGGGAATTTTTCAAAGTTTGATGGAGAGACTTTTACAGGGCATCAAAGGGGTCGTGCCATATTTCGATGATGTATTAATTGCTGCCCCTAACAGAGATATCTTAGAGAAGCGTCTCAGAATGGTTCTACGGAAATTTAAAGATGCTGGCCTTAAGGTTAAAAAAAATAAATGTCAACTATGCACTGAGAGGGTGGAGTTCCTTGGATACCTCCTCGATAGCCAAGGGATCCATCCTACTGAGAATAAACTTAAAGCGATTAAAAACGCCCCAACGCCTCAGAACAAAACAGACCTCCAAGCCTTTCTGGGGCTCATTAACTTTTACAACATCTTTCTGCCCCAGAAGGCGACCGTAGCTGAGCCCTTACATCGTCTCCTTGACAAAAGAGCAACCTGGGTCTGGGGACGTCGAGAAGAACACGCCTTCCAACAAGTTAAGGACTTGCTAACCTCGGACGCTGTATTGATGCAGTATAACGAGACTTTGCCTTTAACAATTACCTGCGATGCTTCACTGTTTGGAGTGGGAGCAATCCTGAGTCATGTACTACCAAACGGAAATGAAGCACCTATTGCATTTTTCTCTCGAACATTGTCAAAAACTGAAAGGAACTATAGTCAACTCGATAAAGAGGCCCTTGCTGTTGTATCTGCTGTGAAGCGGTTTCACGAGTATGTGTATGGTCGAGCATTTACTATAATAACGGATCACAAACCGTTACTGGGTATTATAGCAGGGGACAAACCAACCCCCCAATATATTGTCGCCAAGAATGACTCGTTGGTCCGAGTTCCTGGCGGCCTACAATTATCTGTTGGAACATAGACCGGGGAAGGCCATTCCCCACGTTGACGCGTTAAGCCACGCCCCTCTTCTGGAGGCCGTCGACGACCCAGCTCCGACCCTCACGACGCTCCAAATAGAATCGCTGCACTCGCCGCCACTAACAGCGAGAGACATCGCCATCGACACAAAACGAGACCCTGTCTTACGACGAGTCCTCAGCTGGGTCAAACGCGGATGGCCGACCGATCAACTCCACAACAATTTCGCTCCATTTAAGAGCCGCCAGACAGAACTATTCTCCCAGAAGGGATGCATCCTCTGGGGAGATAGAGTCGTAGTACCAGAGAGGCTACAACAGACTGTTTTAGACATACTGCACGACGGACATCCGGGCATCGTACGCATGAAGGCGCTCGCTCGAAGCTACGCATGGTGGCCAGGCATCGACAAACAAATCGAAGCCTGGGTAACCACGTGCCGGAAGTGCCAGGACGTCAGTAACGGCCCACCAAAAGTGACACCAACGGAATGGGAAACCCCGCGAGGCCCATGGTCCCGCATCCACGTTGACTTCGCGGGGACACACATGTGTGTCCTACCAAAGGACACACATTTTTAATAACAGTCGACGCCTATTCCAATTGGCTTGAAATCCATAAAATGAAGACAACCACAACGGAATCGGTCATTACCAAGCTAAATAGACTATTCGCAACGCATGGGTTACCAGACGTATTGGTCTCCGACAACGGGCCCCAGTTCACTGCCCTAGCTTTTGAACAGTACTTAGCGGACTGGGGCATCCGCCATGCGCTAACCTCGCCGGCGCACCCTGCGGCCAACGGAAGGGCGGAGCGAATGGTCCAATTCGTCAAGAAAACCCTGCATAAAATGGACTATGGGGACATCGACGACAAATTGAACCGAATACTACTGCTTCAACACATCACCCCACATAGCATCACAAATAAGATGCCGGCCGAATTACTAATGGGACGAAAACTCCGTTCCCACCTCGATCGGCTACACCCCTCCTATTCACCGGAAAAGCCTTTCGGGTCCAGCGGGAAATGCCGCGAATTCAAGGTAGGCGACTTGGTGTTTGCTAAAAACTTTTCCGGCGATCCGTTATGGGTCCCTGCAACTATTACCCAAACAACCGGCCCCAGATCCTACCGCCTACAGACAAACGATGGCAGGGCGTGGAAACGCCATATAGATCAACTTCGATCGAGATTGCCATCCACTTCCCGCGACTCCCCTAATACGCAAACTGAGGGGGGAGGGAATATCGAGGGGGCCGAAAAAGAATTTGATGACAACGTAATCAGGGGGACCCAGCAACCCAACCAAAGAAACATGCAACCTGTAGAAGGACTAGGAAGCAGCGAGGCATCGCCGCCGGGGAATAACGCAGGGGAGACAAGCCCACGAGAACCGGAAGTAAACCTAGGGGACTGGGATAATGACGGAAGCCACGCTGAGCCTTCCCGCGCAGAACTAGAACTAGCCGAACCAAGAAACGGGGAAAGCGCTCCACCGGAAGCGGACTACGGACAAAAACCGGTGGAACAGCGTAAATTGAAAAGACAGGTTAAAAGACCTGCATACCTACGAGAGTTCATTACCGCACCCCTCAAATGAAACCTAGGGGGGAGGGGTGTTATGAACTAATAAAGAACTATTAAATAAAAACGTATCCTTATGCATGCAAAGCAGGCTCGAAATCCTGCACTTTTGATTGGCCCAGAAATAGCTAGCTGGGATTGGTCCTTATGGAGCAACTAGATTGGCTATCTGTGGGACATCTCCCATTGGGCACAAGTAAAAAGGGTTGAATGCTAGCCATTGGCTAATGGGTCAGCAGCTAACCCTATAAAAGGGCTACTGCTGCCTTATAACTTTGGCTCTGTTGGTAATAGTTAATAAAGGGTTGAAGTTCACTAAGTCTCTGCCTTGTCTCCGTTCCTTGCGCCCACACTCAGAATATAACAGCTATCATGCCATGCCCTTAGACCTTCTTTTCATGAAACTAGACATACCCAATTCCAGCCACCATTCTTTGTATGTTTTAGCCTCCAGTCCACTAATAATTTTTGTTGCTCTTCTCTGCACTCTTTCTAGAGTTTCAAGATCTTTTTTACATCTGGCAACCAAAACTGGATGCAATTTTCCACGTGCAGTCTTACCAAGGCCTTATGAAGTGGTACTAACACTTCATGTCATCTTGATTCTATCCCTCTTAATGTAGCCTATGATTCAGTTTGAGTTTTTGGGGGGCAACTGTAGCATAGCGCTGACTCAGGTTTAAGAGGTCCTTCGAGGAGGTGGCTGTGCATTTCTCTGAGGAGGAATGGTCTCAGCTGGATCCTGACCAGAAAACGCTGTATTCGGAAGTCATGCTTGAAAACCATAGGAACGTGGTCTCTCTGGGTAAGAGTTTTCTAGTCCCCAATAAAGA
>NW_020719866.1:0-12595 GCF_900518725.1 Notechis scutatus | reverse complement strand
CCTGATGAACCAATAAAAAAGACTTTATATGGATGCTTTGTGGAGTTTATCTATCTGCTTTGTACAAGGCAGAATAGGTATAGTTCCCCCATCCCATCAAAGTGGCTCTGGATGGAGCAATTTTTTTAAAATTTTTTATTTTCTCATGGTTTTTATGTTGTTAAAAAGTTCTTCAATGAATTTTTTTTTTTTAAAAAAAAGGGACTCAGTCTCTCCTGTGGACAGATTGAAATGCACAACTAGAACTGCCCTACAATTGGAATTATTACACTTACTAATCAAATAGGGGACTATGCCTACTTAGAACTAATTAAGGAGAACCTGGAGCTAAGGAGAAATTTCCTGAGAGTGTGCACAATTAACCAGCAGAGCGACTTTCCCCCAGAAGTTGTGGAGGTTTTTAAGTAGAGATTGGACAGCCATTTGTCTGGAACCGGAGATGGTTCCCCTGCTTCAGCGGGTTGTGTGTGTGTGTGTGTGTGCCTAGAATCTGAATCCCAAGCTCTCTTCCAACTCTGTGATTCTGTTAAAAGTGGCCTCAGCTTAAAATCCTGTTGTTCTCTTATGTTGGTAACATCATTTTTAAATAGCAGATTATATGTCAGTGTTTGCAGCTGTGCTGTTTTAAAATCTGTGAGCAGTGAAGGCCAGAGAAACAGTACCCTAAAACAATCACGAAAAGCACTTTAAGGTGGTACATGATCACTCGATGAAGAGCAATGAAGAAGAAAATCATCCCATGGAACCTCGCAAGAAAAACTCTGGTCATCGCTGAGGGTGGATGGCCAACTAGGATGCCCTCAGAGCAGAAGAGCCAGGATGGTGGCCCCATGGAAGCAGCTATTGCGGAACAGTCTTCTGGGAATGAAGAAGTAGATCCGGTCCATATTCTGAATGTGACCGATTGGACAGGATAGGTGCATAAAATGTTAGATCTGGTGTAGCTTTCTTGAGTTGAGTTGACCTTGACTTGACATCTTACACACTTTGATACAATAATGTCAAACTTTTCCGTTCATCCAATAGCTTTAGCAGCTGTTGGCCTGCACTGCAGAAGGTCTTCGCAATGACTTTGCTTGAGTATGATCACTTACAAGCCCAAGTAGATGCTTCTTAGTTTCATCTAGGCATGGCCTGGAGCCTGTGTTGGAGACACAACTTCTGACCCCCAATGAGGTTTGTGGTCCTGTGCAGACCTTCTTGCCACTGGGGCTAAGTCACTTCTGTTAGTAGCTCCTCTGACTTCTTACTACTTAGGAAAACACTGCATAGCTTGAGCAAGGAACAGCTCACTGCTGGGAACAGAGGAGCAAGGAGACTGAAGCACTGTCCAAGGAAGATCTGATATATTTATTTGTGGAAAGGAGGATATGTTTTATTTCCTAACTTTTAGAGTTGAGCCTGGCCTAGAGATGGATCAGGCATGGATGGTGGGGTCAGAAACTGACCTGCTGTGCCCCTTACCCAAGCAGCTCTCCCTGCAAGCATGTGTATGTGTGCCTGAGGTCCTTTCTGTACAGAAGCTAACGTGCATCAACATTAATGTGTATATGCAGGCTTTCTATCGCTGACCCACATCCTAATTTTTTCTAAATTCAAAGAGCCACACTGGAATCAGTGGGACAAGTCACCACAAACTGGAGCTCCACTGCAGTGATTCCGGTCAGCCTGGCTTGATTTGGATCCAAACCGTTGGCCCTCTAAAACTCGAAGGCTCTCAGGTCTGCCATTGCATCACTTCAGCCCTGTTTCGCTTCAATGGCATCCTGCCATAAAAGGGGATCTAGGGACTGGGGGGGGGGGGGGGGGGAGGACAGGATGAGAAGAACCAGAGGTGCTAGCCTGGAACAGGGCTTGAGAGATCCAAGGACACAAGCCTGGGAACGGAATGCGGAACATCCGTCCAAAGAGGCACCAAAAGGTGGAACTGTTACCAAACGAACCTTACTGGACGTCATGAGGATGACCAAGGCGGGAGGGCTTGGGAGGAAGGAAATGTACTGGGACTGAGTGGGAAATCCTCAGGTCTGTAAGCCCTTGGCGGCTTCAGTTAAGGACACCTTTCACTCCAAACAGAGTGGTGGGTCTTGCTTTCCTGAACCCTCAAGCTGGGAGAGGTCTGACAAAGGCTGGGTGTGGAGAAGGGGCAACGTGCATGTTCCCTACCATCACCATAAAGAAACCCGTGAACCACCAACTCTGGGGAAGCTCCGTGCCCCGTCTGCTGCCCTGCGTTGGTTTGCAGGAAGTCTATTTTGCTCGTTAGTTGGAAACTGGCTTCTGTTCTTCCCATGAATTACTGAGAAATGTTGCAGGTCACAGGGAGAGATCAGAAGGAAGGGCTTCTGCATTTAGTTCTAGGTCTTAATTTGATGGTTTGGGAGACAGCTTAATCCATTTCACACTAATTGAGAAGCTGCCCAGCTTGACTGGTAGGACACACCTGAATTCACATCACTAAAGTCTCCTGCCTCCCACTGAAGATCCATGCAAATCAGAATGCAATTTTACCAAACATTGTCTCTCTCGATGTGTTTTTAACAAATTAGACAAGATATGCAATCACAAGGCCCAGGGTGGCAAGAATGGAGCCTGCCAAAGATCTGACAAAGAGGTCCAACATGTTTTGGTATGCAAATAAGTCCAGAGTTTTAAAATTTAATTATTCTTGAGGAATTTAATAATGGTTTAAATGAGCAAAAGACATGGAAAGTGCAAACATGTTAACAGAAACTCCGTTGGCTAATGGATGTGGAGCAAGACAGCAAAAGATGTGAAACTCCAGCATTTACCAATCATCCTTAATCCCATTGACTCAATCAAAATTGTCTAAGGTTCCTCTCAATTACGGGTTTGATAGACTGATATCGTGGCAGGGGAAGGAGACTGTAAAATCTCCCATCAGAAGCGGCATGTGCCAGTTCTCCGAACTACTCAAATTTCCGCTACTGGTTCTCCAGAACTGGTCAGAACCTGCTGAATGCCACCTCTGCCCATGTCCATCTGGCTCCTTCCATCACCAGCAAAGCTCCAAGAAAGGTAAAGTCTGAAGTGATCTATTTTGGAAGCAACCCACTTTGGGAGTAACCCGTTCTTCCAAATGTTTCCAAATGAACTGGATCAAATGTGACTTTCTCACCCAATCCAAACAATGTTTGAAAGCGTTAGAATCCAGTGCTCGTTGCGGGATCAATTCCCGCTTGTTTTCCAGCCCCGAGAAATTTGCTTTAGAAGCTTTAGAAGAGAAGAGAGCTGATTAGAGCAAGCTCCAAAGGCCCATACGCTGAGAAACATGCAGATCAAACATTCCTGCAATGTGCCAGGACTTCGGTTATCAGCATGCTTTATTTTCAGCACTACTTTCGTGGTAGGACTGAGCTGTAAATGATGTCTCATGGGTACAATTGGAGAGGAAGGCTCACCTTCCATCTTTGCCTATTTGGGGCTTGTTGTTGGCAGCGGATGGTCTGCCGTGGTAAAGGCTGTAAATTAGCACCCTGAATTTTAGTGTAGGACATTGCTTAGAAATATTTGCTGTCCACCTGGGCGATGTTCACCAGTGAACAATGTCCTGGGTTTGGGGGCTGGCGACAGGAAGGAACCCTGCAGGGCAGGCCGGATGAGGTGTCTCCATCGGTCAGTCCCCTCGTTTCATAATTGCCACGGCCGAATCAGGAGTGGAACCGCTGCTTTGCAGGATGGTTCACATTCCCAGATCTTCTCACAAGGGTGGGAGTGGGGTGGGAGTGGGGGCTTGCAGTCCTCTTGCTGTGTCCTGTTGCCTGGGTGACAAATCCACATTTACTCAAACACACTCAGAAAGTGCTTGAAAACTTGCAACGCTGCCCTGCGTCTGTGCATGAGTCATCCCAAAGCTGCCAGTTTTTTTCCGCGCTGTGTTTCTTGGCATAGCGAAACCTGAGAGCCCGAGAGCCGCGTTTCAAAGCCATGTATGGCCTGACACTATCAGCCTGGCTCAGCCAAGGGGGCCAGGATTCCTGCTTGGCCACGAGCTTGGCAGAGGCTGCGGTGTTATTACTATCCAGACCACGAACTGAAGACAGAGCACAAAACACCCCGGATCACCTGCCCTTCTCTGCACCAGGGAAGGTTTATGTCTGGCACGATGGAATAAAAACAGACTTCGTCAAGTGCAAACCTGCTTTGTGTTACTTTCTCCCTGAGCTTTCCCAGAATTAGGATTCAGGGATTCTAACTGAGATTAGGGTCATGCTTTGTATATACCGAAGCCTCTTCCAGTCTCGGGCTCTACGGGCACTCATTAGCACCTTGGGAGCAAGGCGCAGGAGTGGGGAGTAGGAGGTCCAAAATTTCATCACTGTGTCAAGGACCCCATCCATACCCTCAAGGGAGGGACTCTGGGCTTGTGGAGGAGAATCCCCAAAGCTGAAGGATGCCTGGACTGGTATGGCAAGGTGGCATTCCTAACCATGGTCAATCATGCCGTCGGCTCTGCCCAGGGAATGCTGGCAGTGAGGTGGCCATTCAGAGGATCAGCCCTGTGAGAACCATTGTGGCATCCCAAGGCATGCTTTGGATGCTGAGGCTGATGTGATAGCAAGTGTGCTAGACTTTAAGACGCCACAAGGTTATGTTCTTTTGGCTACTGTAGAGGAAGACATCCATGTTTGAAAAGCTATGGTTTCTCTACAGCTTGTCTGCAGGCAGTGATCACACGTGATCATTCAAAAGACAGCCCAAAGGGGATTCACTTGTGGGAGCCACCTCCAGATGATGGGACAGGTTAGGATCTGGGATACAGTCACCCATTCCAGCTTACTAGATCATTGGCTGCTCCTGGGCCAGGAAAAAGGGAGAAGATGCAAGTGCCCCAAGGGTTAACCCTGGCTCGCTGCTCTTGAAAATATGGAAGAGCACCCAGCCAAGGATTGGTTCTTGCATGCAGATCGAGCCTTTTTCTTTCCCCCCCAAAGGGTCGTATCCACATCACTGATTCACTTGGGGGATCCTTTGCAGGATCTCTACTAGCAGAGTGATCTTCTTTGTGCTTAAAGGATTGATTTGATATCTGGCCCACTCAGTCACAAATTGTGCTCTGCATGTTTTTCTTCTAGTCTATTCAATGAAATAATTTATTTGCTTTTGAAATTTCCATCAAAACAGAGGAGAATGTTGGTGAAATGTTTGGAAGTGGACTGGAGTATTCTTGGACTTATTTAGTGATGAGATAAGCTCTCTCTCTCTCTCTCTCTCTCTCTCTCTCGCTCTCTCTCTCTCTCTCTCTCTCAGAGAGAGGGAGGGAGGGAGAGAGATAATATGTTTCTCTAGCTTTCTACATTTCTGCTGAATTCCAAGGGAATATATTGTGATGAAATTCCTCCTGTGGTCCTTTATCAGATTGGGAAGTGAGAGAAACCAGAGATATTTCAAAACGACCTAAAAGGTGTGACCCAATGCAGCTGCACCTCCTCCATCCCTGCAACTAAGGGAACCTTAAAATCACCAGCCAAAGACACTGGATGAGGTTCTTAGGTGGCCCAAGAACAACTGAGCACTCTGGAGGCGGCTTTGTTATTAATTTAAAAACTCTCCAAGGATCCTTTTCTCATAACTTCTCAAAAGAGATCCTGACTGCAAACACAGGGAACTAAAATAACCTAAAGTCAACTGTAAAACAATGAATGAAACTAAAAAAAAAAGCTGACAGGAGATGATATTTAGTCAACATGCTTCCTGTTGGTGTTTTAACCTCTGGTTTTTGCACAGCTTTTAATGAGGCAGCACCTTCTCATGTTGCTTGTGCATTAGAAGTCACTGGAATTATTTTAAAAAGTCTTACACAAAAATCAACACTTGGCAGTTTTGGAAATTATCTTGGGGAGGCCATACTGGGCAGCAATATATAAATATTTTTCTTAATTGTCCTATTAAGGATTATCCTATTGGGAATTATCTGTTTCCTCTGTTTTTGTTGTTTTGGAAACAGAAAAACATTTAAAAACCATTGGAAAATTATATTCCTAATTATGTTTTCCCTTACTGTTTATCTCCAGGCTGATTTCATGCAAGAGGATACTGATATTAGAAATCCCACCACCACAAAAACCGGGGCCCTTCCAGGGTTCCTCAGATTCCTTTCTCTGGTCCAAGTGAAAACGCCATCTTTATGTATTTATGAATTTTCCATGGAGCATTTGGACCTTTATGTATTTTCCATGGACTATTAGATATGTTAAATGAACTTAACAGAAAGGAGAACTGAGGTTGTAGCATCTTGTGGTAGAAATCCAGTTTCAAATGAAGAAAAAAATGAGTAGAAATGTTTATCAGAGCCACCCTCTTCACCTTCCTAGCATTATTCTCCCAGATTCAGGGTCCACTTTTCGGATCGGAAGCATCATCTTGCATGATCAATGCAGCCTCTGAGTCCAACTGGGCAATTTTCATGCTTGCATTGTTGGGGCCACCTTTGCTTCGGCCTCCCATGTGGGCACTTGCCTTCTGTGTAAAGTAAAAGAGGATGTGGGCAAGGGTGGGGGGCACTGCTCGTAGGACGGGGATGGCCACTGTCCTCCCACACTTTCTCAGGTCTTGGTGCAGTGTCCATTCGCTTGTTGGCAAGGTGAAGAAGAGAAACACCCAACGACCAACAAAGCAGGTGCAGGCTACACTATAGGCTGGCAAACATTTGTGATTTGAATTCGCTGGATATTTTTATGTTTGTTTTTCTGATGCTACAACAATTTCAAAAATATCTGAAAATATATAGGATCTGAAAGTACTAAATGATGTCTGAAGGACATTCTGTGTTGGAAAAAGCTTTCTTGTTTCCTTCCAAGCAAAGGCAGGTTTTCAGGTTATTTTAAATGTTCTCAAAAAAGAGATCAGGAATTTGTCTGCCAACAACTGAGCCATTTGTTACTTGATTTAATTTGTTTTTGTTTTCCTGTTTCCAAGGTTTGGTTATGTTAGTCAATGACAATGAAAACTAATAGGCAAAAAAGAATCTTAATTATAATGTAAGATTTTGTGGATTGTGGTTTATCAAACACAGTAAGTGCAGAGCTGGTACTTTGCCCCCCACTGACTCTCTGCCCCCTCCACCCATTAAGAAGATACAAGGACACCCATTTTGCATCTAAAAGACCAAGTTGTGGTCCATGATAGTCCAGGCCATCCGTATCTGAGGCTTTAAATGATCTCTCACAGGTAGCACCCATCTTATTCCTTTGCTTAGGATACCAACGTTATCCTTAGAATTTCTGAAAGGAGAAAAACTGACCTTCAGATACAGACCCAAAGAAGTGGATTTCATGACAGCTGAAGAAAAAGGAAGCAAGGGTGCAAGGAGGCCAACAAAGAGAGGAAGGGCTCAGTCAACCACAGGCCACTGAAGACCTCACCGCAAGTGCCGAGACCTTCCTTCTCTCATGCCAGAGAGGAGCTGAGAGCATGGCTTGCCCGGGGGGGGGGGGGGGGGGGGTGCGGTGCGGGGGGGGGGGGGGGGGGGGGGCTGAATTGATGAGGGACCTTTCCAGCAGCCAAACTTTGCCCTGGGGGAGGGGGGAGATGTTTCCTTGCAACAGAGCAGCCAGGGCACTAGCACTGTTCACCTCTGGCTCCAAATGGTGACCCTTGGGCTTCTGGTGCAAAACAAGATGGAGCCCGTAACCTTGGTGCTGCCTTTCTATCCAGAATAAGATACTGATTCCAGATCATGTAAGATCATGGCATTCTTGTTTTTTAATAAAATGATGCAAAAGAGACTGTGACAGATTTCCAAACCATCCAAAAAGTACAAAACAAAAATGTCTGACAAACTTCTTCCAGAACCAGCAGATATGCAATCAAAGGCTTTGTCTGCAAAGACTGTGTGGCACACCATGCACATATGAATTATTGTTGTTTTAGGTTAGTTTTTGTGCCTGGATACCAGAGATACCAGACCAACTGAACAAGGAAAGATTTAACCTGGAAATAAGGAGACATTTTCTGACAGCGAGAAAAAATCAACCAATGGAACAGAAGTTGCCCTCGGAAGTTGTGGGAGCTTTATCACTTGAGACTTTCAAGAAGAGATTGGACTGCCATTTGTCAGAAATGGTGTAGGGTCTCCTGCTTGGGCGGGGGATTGGGCTAGATGACCTACAAGGTCCCTTCCAACTCTGATTATCTGTTAATCTGTTAATCTGAGGGGGTATTCAGAAGGTTCTGACCAGTTCTGGAGAAATTTTGAGTAGTTCAGAGAACCAGCAAATCCCACCTCTGACTGGAGATTTTACAGTCTCCTTCCCCTGCCACGCCCACCAAGCCATGCCTACAGAACCGGTAGTAAAAAAAATTGAATCCCACCACTGCTGGATACCGTATCTATTTCACTTTTTTTTCCAGAAAAGACTTCAAAGTCAGTTAATATCAGACTAAACACTATAAAATTAAATTACGGGAGTGGTCTTCTGATCCAGGGGGCATTTTTCAGCCTTAGCCTCGTTCTGGGTCAGGATGGGATTCCTTGTTTTCCATGTCCCTGCCAACACACTCTCCACCCAGATGGTGGACCTCCCTGCCCAAGAGAATTGGGCCCAAAGAGCAGGCAAGGAGAGCAAGTGCCCTCCTTCCGCCCCCCCCTGCCCCCCCCCCCCATTATTTTCCCTCCTCCTTTGCAGCATCCATTTCATTGAAACTGGGCTGTGAAGCTTCAAGGAACACACGAGAGGAAGTCCTGGATCCACAGCCATTTGTTTAATGCAGGGGTGTCAAACTCAATCCGACCATGGACCCGCCCTAGAAACAGCCAATGACCGGCCCACGTTACCTCTGCCAGCAGAAACAGAACTCGGGGTGCTCCATTTCCACTGGCAGAGGGATGCAGGAGGCCATTACGGCTGAAAACAGAGCTTGACACCGAGCTGGTCATGCCCTCTGGCCATGCCCACTCCAGCCACGCCCCCTGCCATGCCGGTCCCCGAGGTCAAACACAACCCTGATGCGGCCCTCAACAAAATCAAGTTTGACGCCCCTGTTTGAAGTTACAACTGTACTAAGAAAAGTAACTTATAACTGGTCCTTACACTTATGACCGTCCCTGCAGTCACACAATCATGATCTGAGAGTTTGGCAACTTGCTGGCCTTTACAACTGCCGCAGCGTCCCAGGGCCACACAGTCACTATTTGCAGCCTTCCCAGCTGACTTCTGACAAGCAGTGAAGAAGCTGGCAGGGAAGGTTGCAAATCACCACCATGATATTTTGTGTTATATTATGTATCATCACTTAATAAGGTGACCAGAAACGTCATTTTATCTTTAATTGTTTAAAGACGCCTGCACTTTTAAAGGACTAGCAAAACCTAGGAAGCTGAGATTTCTAAGAAGAATTTGGGCCACTTACTAAATAATTTTGCGAGTGTTGGTGAAATAATCATTGTCAATTATCAAGCTTTTTTTAAAAAAACAAAATGTCTCAAAGAAAAAGAAAAGATAGAACAGCTAAAGTCCATGACGGGTCTATGAAAAAAGCTCATTCAAAGAAAGTTGCAAACAGATTTGTTGCAATGGCATCTACCTCAAGCGGCCATTTTATGGAACCGGGCAACATCTGGACTTCACGAAAACCTGCAATGATGAGTGTGACCTTGGATCAATGGATTGTGTATTGGAAATGTTGTACACAACTGGTTTCAGATGCCCCAACAGAGTGGAAAATGTGGCTGCCAACTGCATGGCTAATAAACAAACTTGGTTGGATCTGGAAAACATAGATCTCTTTGGAAAAGCTAGTTGGTTCCACGGGAGTTTCTTCTACCTTGAATCAATTAACAATTTTGGCTATTGGGTTGGAATCAAAGTCTTGATTCTGCAGAGGCTTCTCCTCTCATTCTTCCCTCCACATCACAAAACAGCAATTAAGCTGAGGAATATACACCAATTCAGAGTTATGCAGATTGTTTTTCAATTCTAATTGGTTGGCACGTTCACATCTAATGCTTATAAGAAAATACTGACTGCAAGAAAGCATTTTCATATACTCCATAATTCATTCATTCATTCATTGCTTTTCATTCATATGAGCTGCTTTATGAATCAAGTCAGCACTCATGACTGGGACAATAGAAATATATATTTCCAAGATCCATAGGGTCGGTTATCACTCTACTTCTTTTGCTTCATCAAAAACCATTCAATAATATAAACTACTGGCAATATTCGTTTTAGTAAAACAACCACTGAGCTGAATCATCCTGCGGTTTCTATAGCACTAAAGAGGAAAAAAGCAAAAAACTAGCTTCTAATGACATGCAGAGCAGGTAGTTAGAGCTTCCATTCATCTGAAAACACTATTTAATGACACATTGTTTTGTGCACAGCATACTAATCAGTAGGTAACTGAACTGTTGTTTTGTTGACTAACCTGGTTTAGTGTAATAACGGACCCGTAAATGAATCACGTTGTTGGATATGCAAAGTAACCCAGACAAATATGAAATCAGTTAATCTGTAGTTGGGCATGTTGCATAAATCCCTCTGCCAGTAAAATTCTCCTGACCCCGAACTCCTTTAAATGCTCATTACAACACTGTGTTTATTTATTATGTGATTTTATCTGACATTTTGCTGGGGATTACAGCCTGTGTAGACACTAATCACGTAGTTTGGGAAAGACAGTATAAAATATAATGTCTTCTCTGAGTGAAGCAACCTTCTGTTTGAAAGAGAAATGGAGATGAGTCTGAGGATTAGCTTCCAATGCCCAAGTGGCACCCCACCACCAACCTTGACTCAACGAAAGTGAGCCGTGTCTGAAGAAGTTGGTATTTTGATGGGAGATAATCAGAAAATCCCAGGTCTACAAGGAAGACTGCGAAGTCAAAAGACACTGGAAGGAAGCAATGGCTGCTGCTTCATTACCACCAAGAAATTACATACGAGTAATCAATAAAGTCACACTTCACTTGGGAGAGGTTTTAACCTACAGAAAATGGGAGCCCCTAAAGCGATTGTGACTGACTTAGCAAAAGCTAAGCAGGGTGGAGCCAAGGGAAGTCCGAGAAACCTTTCTGAGGAGCTGCCTCAGTCTTACTGCCCAAACCCTGAAGTGGGCATCTTCTGACCGTTTCCAGGGTTGAGTGGGACTTGAGGGAGAATTTAGCTTATTTTGCTTACCGGTCTTCATTTTAAAGAAAGGGAACCTGTTTTCCAAGAAGAAAACGTCTTTTTAGTTCTCAGAGGGGAAGAGCAGGTTTCCCGGGCTTGTTCAATGCCAAGATGAGCAAGGAGGAGCACGCGCGATCATCCTCTTTCTAGTCCTGCATACGGCGGCCTTTTTAATGTAATGGCACGGATGGGGAAAGTCCTGGATCGGGCAGCAGAAGAGAACCTGCAGTCCAATGGTGGCACCAGACCGCCAGCAGCAAGAGCAGCTTTGACACGGTCAGAACAGGCTCTTAGGACTTTCCAGCAATTCACAATATCGCTTATCGGACCAGGAGAGATTAGCCCCTGGTGATGTTGCCATCCCCAGTGCCCCAGCATGGTCTACCTGGATGGCAGGAGCCTCTGAGGTCCAAGGCAAAGGAAGCCCTTTCCCAACCTTTCCTAGGCCTGTGTGCTCCCTCTCGGCATGCTGACAACTGAGCTGTAACTGTGCTCCATGACTGTCGTCCGAGATGAAGGAAATCCAAGAATCGGTGTAGTTCACAAACATTTCTGCCTTTAATAAAAGTCTGGGAAATACCCAAAATGTTGGGAGGCAAGTTCCGGGTGGGATTTTCTAAAGAATGCAACTTGCGCTTGGTCTACATTCATGGGAATTGCTTCCGAACACTATGCCCAGAGTCTGGGCTGTTCTGTTGTCCGAGAAGGAACAACACTTTGATAGCCTGTAAAAGTTACCAGGTAGGACAACAAGGGGTGCACAGATGTGTACAGATGCCCATGCAAGGGGGCCAGGGGGGAGGAGAGACTGTGCAGGAATGTCCCCAGAAGGCTCAGAAAAGTCCAGGATAGCGTCTGCAGCTGTGAAGCCCCCTCCTCTCCGTTCAAGCGGTGGGGCCTCCCTCACGCAGTCACCAGCGCCATCTCAGCCCTCCCGGGATGGCTCTGCGAGGATCGAAACGTAGGAAGGGAAGTGAGCCGCGTTTTGTGTGTGTAAAACTTCCATCTTCAGACCAAGGTCAATTGTGAAGTGGACTTTGCCAGAATCCAATTCAAGGAAGTGGTTTAAAACAAACAAAGCCAAGCATTTCCTCTGGCTGAGGTTGGGAGAATGAGCATTTTCCATGGAGCAGCCAATCTGATGTTTTGAAGAGCTTAGCGCATCCTTCGGTGCCTTTCAAGCAACCTCTTTTGATTCCTCTGAGCACAAATCTCCAGGCACCCTGGCTGCCACTGAGTGTTGACAGCCACACCTCTTCTCTCAGTGCGTCTTTCCCCCTTTCATCCATTGCTAAGATCGAGGGGTAGGATCGGATACTCGAAGCTTTCTGAAAGAATAACCCAAAGGCAGATCGCTACTCGAGGAAGCTTCCAGATCAGAATGTTGGTTTCCTGCAGGGCTGCTCTTTGCCTACGTTGGGTATTGTGTGTGGGGAGGGGGAAAGGATTATAATGGGGAA
>NW_020719865.1:0-12596 GCF_900518725.1 Notechis scutatus | reverse complement strand
CAACCAACGCTTTGAATTGGAAGCAGACCGATAATAAATGCAGCTCAAATAATAAGAGTATTCCACTTGCAACCCTGGGAGCTGCCAGGGTGGTGCGTGCCATTGCATTCTGCACCAGATGCAGCTTCCAAATACTCTTGAAGGATAGTCCCATGTAGAATGTATTCAGTGGTGGGATTCAAATTTTTTTACTACCAGTTCTGTGGCATGGCTTGGTGGGCGTGGCAGGGGAAGGATACTGTAAAATCTCCAGTCAGAGGTGGTATTTGCCGGTTCCCCAAACTACTCACAATTTCCACTACCGGTTCTCCAGAACTGGTCAGAACCTGCTGAATACCACTTCTGAATGTATTGCTGTAGTCCTTAATTAGTATTAGACACTTAATTAGTTCTCCCCATCTGGATGTGGATTTATTAATATGCTAATGACCAGGGGTGGGATTCTACCAGTTCACACCTATTCTCTAGAACTGGTTTAAGGTGTGAAGAACCTGAAGAATTCTTTTTTTTTCTTACTACTTTTTAATACTATTGGGTTTTGTTCTTTTTAATTTTTACTTTGAATAATAATTGACTATTCCACAGTAGGATTAAGGTCCAGAAGAACCTGAAGAACCTTTTCTTTTTTCTTTTTAATTTTGGGCTTTTTAATTTTTATTGTCTTTTTTTATTCTTTCTTTTTTCTTTCATTTTCTCTAATTGGATTATAATTGGCCACTCTACTAACTGGATTAAAAGAGTTCGAAGACCCTGAGTTACCTAAATGAGTAAGAAATCCATATCTTCTGGCATTTCAACTTCTGGTCCTGCCTCCCCAACAGTTGGAGGACGACGTTTAACCCAGATAATGTCGAAGCAAGATAAAGAACAAGTGGATTTAAAGATGATTATGCAAGGAATTCAAGAACTTAAAATGAAATCGGATATCATTGAAAAGAAAATAGAAAATATTGAACAAAGAGCTGAGAATATTGAGCAAAGAACAGAGAGTATTGAACAAAGAATGGAGAGTATTGAACAAAGAATTGGGAAGACCGATGAAAAAGTTGAAAATATTTAACAAATGATGGTGAAATATGATGAGAGACTCCAAAAAATTGAAGAGAAAGACAAACAAAGAGGTGAGACAATTGGAAATATTAATAGCAGATTAACAATGGTTGAACAAGATAAAAGTGGGATGTTGAAGTGGGAGATGGACAGGTCAGAATTCTATCTTAGATTTCAAAATATAGAGGAAGAAAAAGGACAAAACTTGACTGCAATAATGATAGAAATCCTGGCTGGAGCTCTGGGAATAACAGAGGAAAAGATGATGGATGGAGTAGATGAGATATACCGAGTCTTTACAAGATATGCGATGAGGAACAATCTACCAAGAGAGGTCCACGTCAGATTTACAAAAAAAAACACAAACTATTAAAACACAAATATTACAAGTGGCAAGAGAGAAGATGTTGAAATATAAAAACAATGATATTGTGGTCTTAAAACAAGTACCCAGAAAAGTGAGAGAGATGAGAGGAGAATATCGATTCTTGACTAAAATATTATTGAAAAAAGAGGTGAATTACAGATGGCTGATTCCAGAAGGATTAATGTTTACATGGCAAGAACAGACACACAGAATTGACTCAATTGAGAAAGCAGAAATGTTCTACAATGAATTTTTCGAAAGAAAAGAAATAGAGACAGAAAAAGGGATCATCTCAACTGAACTTCAAGAGGACCAAATGGGGATGGGAAAAGAAGAAGGCGCAGTAGGTGGACAAGCGGAGACCAAAGAACAACGTGAAGTAAGATCTACGAGAGCTGTTAGACCTAAATATAAAATATAACCATGGAGGAAAAAAAACTGATTTCTATGAATATAAATGGACTGAACTCAGCTACCAAAAGAAGGAAAATGTTTCACAAATTAGAGAAGTTAAAATTTGATATAGTTTGTTTACAAGAAGTACACATTAAAAAACAACATGAACAATTACTGGCACGACCAAAATTAGGGAAAATATTTACTTCTCTGACTCACTGTAAGAAAAGAGGAGTGGTTTTATACATTAAAGAAACTATCCCAGCAAAACTGATCTATATTGATGAAGATGGAAGAGTATTAATGGTTGAAATAATGGATAATAATATAAAACACTCCTGGTTGCAATTTATGCCCCGAATGATAAACAAGAAGAATTCTACAAAAAATTACATATGAAAATAATTGAACTAGATTATGCTAATATAGTTATGATGGGAGATTTCAATGGAATTGTAGACAATAAACTGGACTATACAGCAACAGCAACACGACAAAATAGGGAGACTCTCCCTAAATCCTTCTTTAAAATGATGGATGAATTAAACCTAAAAGATATATGGAGAGAAAGAAATGCTAAAATTCAACAATATACTTTTTACTCAAATAGACATTTATCATGGTCCAGAATAGATATGATTTGGATCTCAACAGAACTAATATCTAATATTCAAGAAATAAATATTGAAACAAGTACATGGGCAGACCATAATCCAATGACAATTAAATGGAAAGGACAAAAAAGAAGATCTAGATGGACATTAAATAATACTATTTTAAAGGAAAAAGACTTTACACAATGGATGGATTGGTCTTCTTCTTTAGTGAAAATAAAAAAGAAGATACTTCAATACAGAATGTCTGGGATACAATGAAGGCATATGCGAGAGGATTAATAATAGACTATACAAAGAAAAAGAACATTAGGAAGAGGCAAACTATTAAAGCTTTAGAAGATGATCACAAAAAACTGGAAAAAGAACTACAGAAAACACCACAGAAAAAAGATATCAAACTTAAAATGGACATACTTAAACATAAAATGGGTCAGATAGAGAAAGAAGAATTGGCACAAAAAATTAGAAGTGCTAAACAGAACTATTTTGAAGATGCAAATAGGCCAGGTAGATGGTTAGCATACAAATTGAGAAAGGAGAAAGAATCAAGGAAAATATTACAGTTAATAGACGATCAAGGCCAAATGTGTTATGGTAATAAGGAGAAAAAGGCAATTACCCGAGACTTTTATGGACAACTATATAAGCAAGAGGATATTGATGAGGAAAAAATTAAACAGTATTTACAAAATGCTAACCTACCTAAGATACCTAAAGAGACTGAAAAAATGTTAGAAAGTACTATAACAATGATGGAACTCATGGAGGCACTCAACAGACAGAATAATGGAAAAGCACCAGGTCCAGATGGGGTTCCGGCAGAATTTTATAAAACACTACAAGAATCATTGAGCATTCCATTGTTAGAAGTCATGAATGAAGTTATGTCAAATAAGAAGATACCTAAAACATGGTCTGAAGCTTACATTACACTTATTCCAAAAGAAGGGGCCAAATCCATTACAAATTAAGAACTATAGACCTATTTCCTTATTGAATGCAGATTATAAAATCTTTGCTTCAATTTTGGCAGAAAGGCTTAAAAAATACTTAAATAATTTTATTCATCCTGATCAGAATGGATTTCTGCCAAAGAGACAAATCAAAGACAATATGAGAGTAATTCTGGACACTTTGGAATATTATGAGGCGCATCCTGAAAAACAAATGGCTTTGATATTCCTAGATGCCCAAAAGGCATTTGATAATGTGAACTGGAGATTTATGTTACTACTACTGGAACAGATGGGTTTTGCCAGAAAATTTATTCAAGCAATAGAAGCCATATACTATAAACAAACGGGAAACGTAATGATAGAGGGAGAACTTACAGACTCTATTAACATAAGAAAAGGCACAAGACAAGGATGCCCATTATCACCTTTGCTATTTGTATTGACTTTGGAAGTGTTGAATAGAAATATTAGAGAGGGCCAAAATATAAAAGGAATGAAAATCAAAAAGGAGGAATTTAAACTACAAGCTTTTGCGGATGATTTGGTTTTCATTCTGGAAGACCCTCTAGAGACAGCTTTAAAACTATTGGAAAAGATAGAGACGTACGGTGAGATGGCTGGTTTGAAAATAAATAAAGATAAAACAAAGATTCTGACAAAGAGCATGTTACTAAGACAAAGAGAGGAACTGGCAGACCTATTGAAAATTCAAGTTACGAATAAGGTTAAGTATTTGGGGATATATTTGACGTCAAGATGTACTACATTGAAAGAGAATAACTATATTAAACTCAAACAGCAGATAGCACTTGATTTGAAGAAATGGGAAAACCTACAACTGTCATTAATAGGCAGAATTTCAACAATCAAGATGAATATTTTACCCAGAATTTTATGTTTGTTTCAAATAATACCAATTAGGCTTGGCAAAGATTATTTTGAAGACTTAAATAAAATTGTGTTGAAATATATATGGCAAGGCAAGAAAGCGAGAATAAAATTAAAACTTTTACAAGATGCTAGAACTAGAGGAGGATTTGGCCTTCCTAATTGGGAGTTGTATTATCAAGCTGCAAATTTGATGTGGGCCAAAGAATGGATAACATTAAGAAAGACTAGACTGTTGACACTAGAAGGACATGATTTATTACTGGGCTGGCATGCTTTTCTGTGGTATAAGGGAACTAAATCGCAGGGCTATTTTAGAAGGCATTATATACGGGAGTCTTTATGGTTAAACTGGGAGAAAATTAAGAGACAATGTTATTTGAAAATCCCAGTTCGGTTATCAACTATTGAAGCTTTTTCTTATCCTATAACATACAAGAAGGAACAAACAGTTAGATATGGGGAAATATTGGATGAAAAGGGTGAACTTAAAACGATGCAAAATCTAGAAGAACAAGGTATAAAGATGAATTGGTTTTCATATGCGCAAATACACTCAAGGTATGTTAAAGATTCTAAAACAGAGGGATTCTATGATAAATTGACTGACTTATCTCTTATCTAAGATTTTGACAGGTACTAATGAAAAAGTGATTAAAAAATTATATGGTTATTTATTAGAAATTAAACTAGAGGAAGAACAAGTTAAAGAAACTATGATTGTTTGGGGGAAGAATTTTGGATATGGGATTGATTTAGAGAAATGGCAAAAATTGTGGTCTCAAAATTATAAAATGACAATGTCAACAGCATATAAAGAGAATTTGTATAAGATGTTTTACAGGTGGCATTTCCCCCCGACAAGAATAGCAAGAATGTTCAAGAATAAATCTGAAAAATGCTGGAAATGTCATCAGATACCTGGCTCATATTACCATATGTGGTGGACTTGTGAGGACGCTAGAAAATATTGGACTAAAATTCGCATATGGTTGGAAGAAATGACAAAGAAACATATAGATTTAAAACCAGAGATTTTTTTATTGGGAATCTTACCTGATACATACAATAAAAATTTGAAATATTTGATTGTAAATGTGTTAAACAGCGGCTAGGATTGTATTTGCTAAAAATTGGAAGAGTGAGAAAATACCATCACAGGAAGAAATTATTAAGAAAATATTGGAATGTGCTGAAATGAGTAGATTGACATTTGAAATTAGAGAACAAGAAGATAAACAATTCTATGAAATTTGGGACCTTTTCTATCAATGGCTAGATAATAAAATATAATAATAGAATATTTAAAACTTTAGGAAATAATGAATACATATTTCTTTTTTTTCTTTGATACTATCTTTATAAAATTTTATTAAGATAGACTTGGTATGATTTTATGATTTGCTATAAAATAAATTAAGTAAACTATAGTTATCTCGTTAAAGTATGAATTAATAAAATTATAGTCAAATGATTGTTTAATAAGGATATCAGGCTATATAATTGTTGATTGATAATATGAGCTATTATGTAATATAATTACAATGGAGACTATGAAATGGATGCACAAAAAAAGTGGTAAACCAACTGATACACTGTTTGTAAACTTATGAAGGAAAGAATGATGTTTTTATGTTTTATGTGTTTCTGTCTGTTGTTAAAATCAATAAAACTGTTTTCAAAAAAAAAAAAAAAAAGAGTATTCCACTTGCAACCCTGGGAGTTGCCAGGATGGTGTGTGCCATTGCATTCTGCACCAGATGCAGCTTCCAAATACTCCTGAAGGATAGTCCCATGTAGAATGTATTCAGTGGTGGGATTCAAATTTTTTTACTACCAGTTCTGTGGGCGTGGCTTGGTGGGCATGGCAGGGGAAGGATACTGTAAAATCTCCAGTCAGAGGTGGTATTTGCTGGTTCCCTGAACTACTCACAATTTCCACTACCGGTTCTCCAGAACTGGTCAGAACCTGCTGAATACCACTTCTGAATGTATTGCTGTAGTCCTTAATTAGTATTAAACACCCCGTCTGGATGTGGATTTATTAATATGCTAATGACCAGGGGTGGGATTCTACCAGTTCGCACCTATTCTCTAGAACCGGTTGTTAACATTCTAAGCAGTTCAGAGAACCGGTTTTTAGAAGAAATTACTGGCTTAATCCTGTAAGGAAGGCAGGAAGGAAACATTCTGGTGTTGCTTACAGAAATTGCTTCTCTGTTAACCCTCATTACATTCTTGGCAGGACTAGACTTCCTGTCTTAGGAACTTCTCTGGAGTTTTCCCCCCTCCTTTGCTGATACTTTGCTTGTGTGGAGTGACCATTCAAAGTTACAATAGCACTGAAAAAGGTGACGTATGACCGTTTTTCACACTTATGACTGTTGCAGGATCCCCACAGTCATGAGAGGCCAGGTGAGGAGATGCCTGTGAGTGATATTGAGTTGGCCAGGCCCAGCCAATAACATGACCACCAAGCCATGTCCACCCAATCAGATGACCACCAAGCCACACCCACCAACTAAGCCACGCCCACAGAATCGGTTGTTATAACATTTGAATCCCATCCCTGCTAATGACTGTTTTTACTCCCAGATCTTTTTCTGGACAGTGTGTGTTAGGGATACACCCTAGAAGAATCTGCACGGCAGTCAGGCAGGCAGGCAAATATGTGAGATTAACGTTTTTTTTGTAGCTTACACTCAGTAAAACAGATACACTGTGCTAGTTAAATAGTTTATTCCAGTAAGAGTTTTAGCATAGTCAAACAGTCCATATATCATTCACTAGTTCATTCCGTTCGGGGATTATTCAGTTGCAAAGTCCAGTGTTGAAAAAGAGGTTAGTAAACTTACAAATATCAGTCCAGTAATATATCTCCTCGCAGTAGAGATATAAAGAAGTCAAACCTCCTTTCTTCCTTCGACGTTCAAAAACTCAGCAGCAGGGAACACGCAGTTAGCAAACCATCAATCCAGCATAGTCAGCAATACAGCAGGTTCTCTTGCTCCCTGTTATGGCGGTTTTACAACCGCACCCAAAATTACATGCTTTGCAGTTTAAAGTGACACACACTTAAACTTACTATCATAGTTTATATATATTATTTTACCCAAACTACGTTAGGTAACCTTGTTATTCCTAACATACTCCCCTTTTGGGTAATATAATAATATATATATCTATTTACAACTTTAACCCATAGTCATCACAAATTTCTTTGTGTTTGACTGAACCTTGGGCTTTCGTAAATTGATCAGCAATATTTTCTTCAGTCATACAATATTCCAGTCTTATCAAACCATTTTTTACAGATTGCCTTACATTCCGATATCTAAGATCTGTATGCTTAGATCTCGTTTTTACAGCAATATTTGTAGCCATCCGTATGGCTGCTTGATTGTCCTCATATACTACAATGGAATTATTAACAGCTATTCCCATATCCAATAACAACTGTTTATATATAATTAAATCAGTACATAATAAAGATAGACATGAAAATTCTGCTTCCATTGTGGACATACTTATGTGTTGCTGTCTAATTGACCTCCAACCAATCAGTGCTTTTCCTAACAGTATAGCCGTACCTGAAGTTGATTTCCTAGTGTTTATGTCTGTTGCAAAACTTGCATCAGCATATGCAATTAAAATCAAATCATCTTTTGGCTCCAAATACAATGCATAGTGCATTGTCCTTTTAAGATATCTTAAGATACGTTTTGTCGCTTGCCAGTGTCGTTCAGTGGGTTCAGCGTTGAATCTTGCCAATTGATTAATGCCATAAGCAATATCTGGCCTTGACCAATTACTAATGTACAATAAACTACCAATTAGCGATTGGTAGATAGTTTTATCGAATTTTGGACTTTGAGCATCAGTGTGGCCAAATTCCTGACTCATTGGAGTTTACAAAGTTCCATCTTGTATGTTTTTAGTAATTGATAAATCTTATCCTCTTGAGATATCTTATAGCCACCTTTGGTTTTATTTATTGTTAATCCTAGATACTGTTTTATCTCTCCTAATTGCTTTAATTTTATTTTCTTATCTAATAATGATATTATTTCAGTAGCTTCATTATTAGTTTTTGTAATTAAGGCAATATCATCAGTGAACAACAATAACAATGATACTGTTCCATTTGTCTCTTTCTTAAATACACATGGATCAGCTAAACCTGCTTTAAACCCTATATTGTTTAACTCCTTAACAATATATTGGTTCCATTCGTAACCAGATTGTTTTAATCCATAGAGACTCTTTTTAAGCTTCCAACAGTCATTATTTGTTTTATCATCCTTAATTCCTACAGGTTTCTTTAGGTATATAGTGTGCTGCAATGGTGCATGTAGATAGGCAGTTTCTACATCTAAGTGATTTATAATATAGTTCTTCTTAGCTGCCCACACTAAAGCTGCTCTCAAGGTTGTTGCTTTTAGACTCGGTGCAAATACTTCATCATAATCACATACAGTTTGATTAAATCCTTGAGCTACCAACCTAGCCTTATGGGTAACAGTCCAATTTTTACCTGTTTTTAATTTAAATATCCATTTACAGCCAATGAATTTTTCACCTGGAGGTAATTTAACATTTTCATAAACTTCCATTTGTTTCAATGAATTTAATTCTTTCTCCATTGCTATATGCCAATTTTCTTGTTCCTTTGCTGGATACATTCTAAGTTCTTCAACAGTAGTTGGAACTTTACTAACTTGGCAAACTACACTTGCTTGGTACCTGTCAGGTGGTCTGGTTTCACGTGTTGAACGTCTAGGTATTACAGGGCTTACAGGTGGACTTTCATGTACTACCTGTTCCTGGTTATCTATTTCTTCCTGTTCACCTATTTCTTCCTGTTCTGGTCCTATGTGCTCTTCCTGTACTTCCTCTTTAATTGTACTCTTCTTATTACTGATGTGTTGTTTTGGTCTTTTGTAGGTTTCAATGATTACATCCTTACTTGAATCTTACTCCAGTTTTTCCCATCCTACATGTTCAAGGAATTGTGCACTAGCACTACAGTAAACGCTAGATGTACCTTTTCCCCAGAATCTGTATGATTTGTGATTAGATTCATAACCTACAAAGAATAACTTTTTAGCCCTATGCTGCCCCTTATGTCTTAGTTGTGTAGGAATATGCACCCATGCTGGTGCTCCAAATGTGTGCATGTAGCTTAGGTCAGGTTTTCTACCATGCCACCGTGTGAATGGTAATTCACCTGTTGTTGAGTTAACAACATTATTCAATATATGATTACCACACATTATTGCTTCTCCCCACAAAGTTTCAGGTAATCCTGAATCTGACAACATAGTACGAGCCATTGCCTGTATTATTTGGCCTCGTCTATCTATAAAGGAATTATGTTGTGGCCTATATGGTGCAGACTTTTTATGTTCAACACCTGCCATCTTCAGTCTATTTTGGAATTTATAATTTATAAATTCCGTACCATTATCAGTTACAAGAGTTACTAGTTTCCTTTTAGTTTTTCTTTCTGCAAACTTCAACCAATTAAAGAAATTCTGATATGTTTCCATTTTACTCTTCATTAAATAACAGAAACCATATCTAGAATAATGATCCATTATGCTTAATATATAACGAGCACCTCCCACACTTGGTTTTTTAGGACCTATAATATCAGCAAATACGACCTCTAGAGGTTCCTTAGTCTTAAATCCATTTATTCTATTTGCTGGTATTACCTTGCTTTTTTCTTGACTGCAAGCATTGCAGTGCAAATACTTACTGCAAGGCTTCAGTTTTATACGTTCAGACAGTTCAACCGTTTGCTTGAGCATTTTAAAATTTATATGCCCTAAACGTCTGTGTAACAAATGTATGCATTCATCATGAGGTTTAACGTTATTATATACTGTGTTAGAAACCTCTAATTGATTATCATTTAACACATACAATTCACCTTTTAAAGTTGCAGTCACTTTTTTACCTTCCTTTTCTATTATGCAGTTTTCTCCCCTAAAGGTAACTACATAACCTAGTTTAACCAAAACTCTAACCGAAAGCAAATTAAACTTAAGTTGTGGTACATATAACATTTTTACATTTTCTTTTATGCAAGAACAATATGCAATACCTTTACCTTTTGCTTTCATTTTCCAGCCATTAGCTAACGATATCTGCTGTGAACTCGTGGACATCTTAACAAATCTTTTCTTATCTTTCGTTATGCAGTGCGATGCTCCACTATCTACAACCCACAAATTATTATTCACAGTTTCATTGCTATACATGGCTAACTCTAAGCATTTTTCATTCTTTTGATGCCTTTTAGCATTCTGGCTGGCATTGTTGCGTTTTCCTTTTTTGCAGAATCTAGCCAAATGTCCTTTTCCTCCACAATTAAAACATTTTCTAATTGTATAGGCTGTCGAAGATTCTTTCTCTTCTTGTGGTTGTTCCCTTCTCAGTTGATCCCTTTCAAGCCTTCTCCTGGCTTCTTCAATTAATCTGCCAGTAATGTCAGTTAATGTGAGGTTATCTTTTGGCAATACTTCCAGTGAAGTTACATAGTCGTCATAGCTCTCATCTAACGAATACAAAATTATATAAACCTGATGCAGTTTGTTAGGGATAACATTGTTAACCCTAACTGGTTCGGGTAAAAAATAATAAATATGGTATCATGGTTTGTTAGTTAAAGTGTGTGTAACTTTAACTGCAAGAATGTAATTAAGGGTGTGGTTGTAAAAGCACTATATAAGAAGTGAGGCAAATGCAGCTCTCTCTCTCTGGCTTACTGATCCCTAATTACTGGATGGATTGATGACTGCGTTCTTGTAGGAGTGTTGATTTTTCTCAACGGAGAGAAGATAAGATTGGACTGATTTATTGTAAGTGTACTGACATTGGCTATTCAACACGGACTTTGCAAATAGAATATCCCCGACAAGACTTGACTGAAATTGATATATGACTAATGGACCATTTATTTGACTATGCTATAATTCTTAAATGGAATAAACTATAATTTTGATAGCAGAAGCGTATCTGTATTTTTACTGCGTGTTAACTAGAAAACTTATCTCACACATTTACCTGTCTTCCTATCTGACTTCGCTGCACGTTCTGTTTAGTTTGTTTTCCTTAACACCCGTTGGGGAATCCAGGCTTAACACAGTTCTGTGAAGATAAGTTCTTTTTCATGCAGTTCCTGAAAAATCTTCTTCATAGTGTTTATTTGAGTCAACATGTCTCCATTCTTTTGAAGATGTGTTCTGAACAGCCTCCGTGTAAGATTTATATGTGCTCCTACACTGTCTCAAACATAAATCTTCTTTAAATTCTCCCAACATTTCACAGCTGTTTCTTCTCCACGAATATGGACAAGCTGCTGGTCACAGAGTGTCAGTCCTATTATACAGAGAGCTTGCTCATTCTTCAGTTTATATTCTTGTATTTTCTGGGCATCATTCTCATCTTCCGGATCCCAAGCATCTACCTCTGGTGGGTTTTGAATTATACTCCACAAATCTTCTCTGCGTAGAAGTAGGCTGCATTTCATAGACCATGAAACATAGTTTGTTCCATCCAGTTTGGATATTAGAGACAAACTTTGTAAATTGACTTGTGCAATCTTTTCCTGGATATTAAACTATAATTAATAAAACACAGCTGTCTGTTTACAGTATTGTGTAACTACACTAACTCTCACTTTATATAAGCCTGTTATATCCTGGTTAGTCTGACTGTGCAGCCTGGGCCCATAACCAGTGTTAGGGATACACCCTAGCAGAATGTGCACGGCAGTCAGGAAGGCAGGCAAATATGTGAGATTAATGTTTTTTTTGTAGCTTACACTCAGTAAAACAGATACACTGTGCTAGTTAAATAGTTTATTCCAGTAAGAGTTTTAGCATAGTCAAACAGTCCATATATCATTCATTAGTTCAGTCCGTTCGGGGATTATTCAGTTGCAAAGTCCAGTGTCGAAAAAGAGGTTAGTAAACTTACAAATATCAGTCCAGTAATATATCTCCTCGCAGTAGAGATATAAAGAAGTCAAACCTCCTTTCTTCCTTTGACGTTCAAAAACTCAGCAGCAGGGAACACGCAGTTAGCAAACCATCAATCCAGCATAGTCAGCAATACAGCAGGTTCTCTTGCTCCCTCTTATGGCAGTTTTACAACCGCACCCAAAATTACATGCTTTGCAGTTTAAAGTGACACACACTTAAACTTACTATCATAGTTTATATATATTATTTTACCCAAACTACGTTAGGTAACCTTGTTATTCCTAACAGTGTTGACCATAAATTGCTATGTTACATTTCCTTGTTCCAGTAA
>NW_020719864.1:0-12596 GCF_900518725.1 Notechis scutatus | reverse complement strand
AACCCCTAATTTGCATTTAGGTTATTCACTTTTATTGATTCACAACAACCCTAGCATCTGATTTCAAAAGCTGAGTAAAGTTGGATCTGCTTAGAGTTCAGATGGTTGACACCAGGAAATGGAAGGACTTTTTAGTAGACTAGGAAATTAAAAAAAAAAAACAGTACCTTTAAGGAATAATCACTTTTTTAAAATCACATCTCTAATGATAAAATGTTTATCACTATTCCATGTGAAAAGCAAATGTATGTGTTTCATAAACACGGAGATTTTCATAACTATAGATAATAAACCAGTGAAAAAGGAATATACTCAGTGGAAGGAAAGAACTGAAGAATCCAGGGGTGGGCTCCTGGGGTTTGCAGGGGTTCAGGAGAGCCCCTCACTGTGCACTTTGGAGAACCCCCAAATCCTACTCCTGGCTGGCCCTGCCCACCCCACCCCTCACATGGGCCATTTTGGATGCAGGTAAGTGCAGGGCACACACGGACGCTCGAGGAGGGTGAAAAATGGGCCTCCTGGAAGTTCAGGAAGGCCAGAAATGGGCCCATTTCCAGCGTTCAGAGAGCCTCTGGAGCCCAGGAAAGCTGTTTTCGCCCTCCCAGAGCCCAGGGAGAGCAAAAATGCCCCACCCCCATCATGGTCAAGGAGGCCACGACTAGGCCATGCCCACCATAGCCACGCCCGCCCAGCTACCAGGCAGAGAACCCTTTGCTAAAATTTTTGAAGCCCACCCCTGGAAGAATCAGGTAATTTTCCACTATGGATTGGAGTAAGAGAGTACCAAAAGGATCCCTTAGCTGAATAAGAACAGAATTCCCATTGGCTTTGCTCCCAGGCTTTAAACATGCCAAGTGATCATACTAGGGCTGATTAATTCCAGCAATTTTCTTTATAAGACAAATATTAAAAGGTCCTGGTTCTTTTTCTCAGACTAGTTCTTCAGCTTCCTGCCTCCCTGCCTTCCTTCCCCCACGATCACTTTAAAAGACATTTCTATCAGTCATTTTTCACTCTTTTTTCCCAACAACCTCACATACAACTGGAATATATAATGAAAGGTAACCAAGGATCACAAAAGACTGTTTGTTGGAAGTGGTAATCAGCTGAAACACAGGAAATATGCTGTAGGCAAGACAAATCAGCCTGCAGCAGTACAGGATTAATGCAGCTTTGAAAAGTCTCATCATCATCGCTAAAGCATTCTTGTTATGAGAAGAGAAGGTTCAAAATGCAGTTGAACCAAGGCACAGAGGAAAAAAGAGAAAAAAGAGCAAAACATTTATCCTTCAGAGTTGATGGTGTTTCCTACTTTATCATTTGGTGGTGTGTGCATGAGCCAGATGTTTTACAAAGAGTCCCTCCAGGTGCTGCTTGAATATTCCAGCCATAACAGCTGTTTCTCTCTCTCCTTACATATTAGATTTGCTTTAGTGCTCCTCTTTATATGAAGAGATGCAGATAGTGTCTCTTTATATAAAGATAGTGTTTATCTTAAATTAGACTCTTAGACAGATTAGACTCATTATATAAAGATAATTTTTCTTTATATAAAGAGACATAGATTTAAATGAGTGATGCATGCAAATAGGTCAAAATATTTTATTTTATTTATTTATTTTATTTGGTTTGTCAATTCCTTACAAAATAATAGGTATAAGTAAAAACATGGTTATGAATACATGGATAATATAAGAAAGATATAAGAAAAATAAAAGAAACAATAGGACAGGGACGGTAGGCACATTGGTACGCTTATGCATGCCCCCTACAGACTTCTTAGGAAAGGGGTGAGGTCAGTAGTAGAAAGTGTAAGGTTAAAGTTTTTGGGATTTGGGGAAGAAACCACAGAGTCAGGTAGAGTATTCCAGACATTGACCACTCTGTTATTGAAATCGTATTTCCTGCAATCAAGTTTGGTGCAATTAACCTTGAGTTTGTATTTATTGTTTGCTCTTGTATTGTTATGGTTGAAGCTGAAGTATTCATTGACAGGTAGGACATTGCAATGTATGATTTTATATACTATACTTAGTTACACTGGGCTCTAGCACTTAGATCATTAGAGATGAGTACTCCAAGATCCTTGACAGAGTTTGGATCATCAACAAGGTTTTGACTATTCAGCCTGTATTTTATTTTCTGATTTTTTTGCCAATATGTAAGACAGAGCATTTATTTGTTGAGATTTGAAGTTGCCATTTGTTTGACCATTCTGATACATAGTCGAGGTCTTTTTGAAGGGTAGCAGTATTGTCTGTGGTGTTGAATAGCTTTACATCATCAGTGAAGAGAATGCAGTTGCTCTTAATATGATCACAGAGGTCATTTACGTAGAGTATGAAGAGAGTTGGTCCTAGAACACTGCCTTGGGGGACACCACTGTTGACAGGTACAGAATTTAATAGGACGCTCCCAATTTTGACCATTTGTTGTCTGTTTGACAGGAATGCTTCTATCCAGTTATGCAGGTGTCCAGAGATACCAGAAGATTTTAGTTTTAGGAGTAGTTTGTCATGTACCACTGAATCAAAGGCTTTACAGGAGTCTATGTAGATTGTGTCTATTGCTTTGCCCTGATCGAGTTGTATAGTCCATATGTTTTTGCAGTGTAAGAGTTGCAGATTGCAGGATAGTTTTTTTCTGAAACCAAATTGTTTATTAGAGAGTAGGTTGTTTGTCTCTAAGTGGAGGATAATGGATTGGTTAATAATTGATTCCATGACTTTACAGGTGACGCAGCATAAAGAAATTGGTCTGTAATTTTCAACTAGGCTGGGCAGGGGTGGGATTCTACCAGTTCGCACCTATTCGCTAGAACCAGTTGTTAACATTCTAAGCAGTTCAGAGAACCAGTTGTTAGAAGAAATTACTGGCCTAATCCTATAAGGAAGGGAGGAAGGAAACATTCCACTGTTGCTTACAGAAACTGCCTCTCCGTTAACCCTTATTACATTCCTGGCAGGACTAGACTTCCTGTCTCAGGATCTTCTCTGGAGTTATTTTTCCCTCCTTTGCTGGTACTTTGCTGGGAAAAATAAAGTTACAATGGCATTGAAAAAAGTGACTTATGACCATTTTTCATACTTACGACTGTTGCAGCATCCCCACAGTCATGAAAGGCCAGGCAAGGAGATACGTGCCTCGATGTGAGTGATATTGAGTTGGCCATGCCCAGACAGTCACATGACCACCAAGCCATGCCCACCAACTAAGCCACGCCCACAGAACTGGTTGCTAAAAAATTTGAATCCCACCCCTGAGGCTGGGGTCTCTCTTTTTGAAGATGGGGATGACTGTGGCTTGTGACCATAGTTTTGGTAAGGAGCTGGTCCTGAAAGATTTTTCAAAGATTATGCTTAGAGGTTCAGCTAGGGCAGTGGATAGCTTTTTTAAGAAGTAGGCACATATTCCGTTCGGTCCAATAGATAGAGATGGTTTTAGATTGCGTAGTGCTTTTTCAACATTGTGTACTGTAAAATTGAAATGTATTAGATCATTGTAGTTGTCTGTGGTTCGATTAGGAAATACTGGGCATGATCCATTGCTGTTTACAAATACTGAGCCAAAGAATGTGTTAAAGAGATTGGCTTTAATAGTGCCATTGTTGCAGTCTTTACCATTAGGTCCTTTCAGGGGTGGGATGGACCTTGAGTCTTTTAGTTTGTTGTTTACAAAATTGTAGAAAGTGCAGGTGGAATTGGTGCATAGAAGGTTTTCCTCTTGTTTAATGTGATAATTGGTGCATTCAGTCTTTATCTGGTGGCATAAATTTTTGTATTGGCTTTTGAAGTTGGCAAAGTGACCAGATTTGTTTTTCCGCCAAAGTGGTCTCATTTTGGATTGAAGCTTCCTTATTGTTATAGGTAATCTGTTTTTTCTGGTTTTGGGAGTTGTTATTGGTACGTATAGTTTGATGACTCTTTTGACTTCAAGTAAAAATATGTTGTAATAGTCTTCAACAGTATTGCATCCAGTGAATAGAAATTGCCAATCAAGGGATGAGAGATCATTGTCTATAAGATCATATTGCCTTTTTTGAAGTTATAATTGGGGATCACATCATTGTGTTGATTTTTGTGTGGACGTATGTTGAGACAAAAGTCAATCATGCTGTGGTCACTGTTGGAAAAGGGTTCTTTAATTTGTATTCCGTAAATTGAATTCAAACTATTGCAGAAGATGAGATCGAGGCAGTTGTTAAGTCTAGCATTGTTGGTTACTAGTTGTTCCAGTCCAAGGTTTGTTTCAGCATTGTAGAAGGTTGCATGTATGGGTTCAGTTTTACATTCATTTAGGGTCCAGTTAATGTGAGGTAGATTGAAGTCACCAAGAAAGATAAAAGTGTGTGGGCAGGATGTTGCCCATGTTAGTAGTGAATTTAGCTTGTTTACATGTTCAATGTCATAATCAGGGGCTCTGTAACATAGTAAGAACCGAAATATGATATTTAAGGACAGTTCACAGACGATGGTCTCAGGAATAGCAAGCTCTTGGGTAACTTGGATGTTTTTTAGATGTAACAACTTTTTATAGAAGATAGCAATACCGCCTCCTCTTACAGATTTCATGATCTGATCAGTAAACATGATAGTCTCTTACTGTGGTAATGGAATCAGGGAGAGATGCATTGAGCCATGTTTCACAGACAAATATGATGTCGAATTTAGCCATATTTAGTAAGAGGAGAAATTCAGGTATTTTATTCACAAGGCTTCTTGCATTGAGTAGCTTGCATTTAAGGCCAGTTGTAGTTGGAATTGAGGTAGTTAGGGGTGTGCATGCCTAGTTTTGAGTGATGGTGGGTTGGATGAGTTAGGGTTGGATGTGGAGTTGTGGGTTGTGTGACTTACTTTTGATACAATCAGCACGGTAGTCAACGTAGAGATCCTTCTCTCCATTGTCTAGACGTCTTTTGAGTTCCTTGTGGAGTTCATGGGAGCGGATACTTTGCAGTCTGGATAAGTCTGGTCTTGAGCAAAGTTTTTGTGGTTGGGGTTGGTTTTTGCAATGGCATTTATTGTATGCATGAATATGCGTTTGCTGGACTCATTTTTGCAAACAACTCTACAAAATTTTGAGGCCACCGAGCCATTATTGTATTTGGACTCAGGGCCATCTCTGGTTATTTCAATGATATCTTCAGGAGAGATATTTGTTGTATTTGAGTTGCTTATGATATTACGAACTTTGGTGATGTCATCTGATTCATTGGTGTCTTCAAGACCAAATAAGATGCCATTTGGACGTTTCTGATCACGTTCAATGGTGTCTCTGATGAGTAAGGAGATATCATTTGTGGAATTATTTGATGGGATAGTAATTATTTGTGGTTGTGGTTTGGTGGTTATTTTTGGTTGTAGTTGTGATTGTAGTTGAGGTAGTAGTTGTGGTAGTGGTTGTTGGATTGGGATTTGATTATGAGCTGATAGGTAGTCGCTTATCAGTGCTGTATTTCTTTTTCAAGAGAAATTAGGCTTTCTTGTATAATTGTTTCAAAATGTGTTGCTAAGTATTTTTCTATTGAGTGCATGAGTGATTCTACGCTATCAACTCTGTCAGGCAGGGTACTTGGTTTGTTTAGCATAGGAAAATATGATGGACATAGACAAGGGAATTTGTCTGATACTTTTAGGAGATCAGCTACATCTTTGTTTAAGTTTAAGCAGGCAAGGTGGGCTTGATTGTCACATAGGTAGCATTTGATGTTATTTTCGCTTTCATTGATGGTTTTAAGACATCTGAAGCATGTACAGCAGTCTGGGAGGTCATTGGTAGAGATTTTTGTTGTTGTTGTTGTTTGATAGTGGAGGATTTAGAGTTTCTGGAGTTTCCGGCTGGCCTGGTCAATGACAATAGTGCACTAAACAATTACAATAGCTCATTAATGTGATAGGTAGACAGTTACTTAATGAATGTTGGTAATTGATAAATGTTAATTGATAAGTTAGAGAACAAATCAAAAGAAAGGTTACTTATTACTAAAAATCAATCAGCTTATTACTAAGAATTAATCAATCAATAGACTAGATAATCAATGATACAGTATTAAATCTCTATCAGTTCAATGAATCAGTAAATTAGTGGTCATTTAACAATTAATTATTATACTATTATATGATAAATCATTTATTATAGACAAAGCATTATCTATAAATATTTGGTCTTGAGGTACTGAAATAGTGGAGGTAGTAAAGTATTGGAGGTTTGTTGTGTAAAGTTCCTTTGTTTTTCCTTAAAGCCATGTTTTGTTTTGTTTTATTTTGAAGTAGAGTAAGCAAGTTCTTCCCTATTTTTGCAGTTCCTATAGATTGGAGCCTGCTGTATTTTTGTATGAACTTTAAAGCACAGCAGCAAGCCATTTTGGTACAGTGGCAAACATAGAGAACCAAGAGATAGTGAGTTCTAATCTGGGTTTAGGAATAAAGTCAAATGGTGAGTCACTCCATTGCCCTAGGAAAAAGGCAACAGCAAACAACTTCCCCCACAATGTTGCCAAGACTTCCCCATGTATTTGGTAGAAGGCAAAACTTACTATGGAGTAGGCTTAAACTTGTAACAAGGACAAAATAATTTTCATGATAGCTTTAATTCACAGTTGAAAACAAAGTTAAGTAGCTTTGATGGATGAAGCTAAAGCCATTTGAAAAATATAACAGCATAATATTTATCAAATTTAAGAGATAAGGACCATAATCTCCTTTCCAGGGAAATGAATTCCACAAAGGCTTTTTTTATAAAATAAATACCATCTGTGATGACCCAGGGCATGGCACAAAGGCAACACAGTCAGGTAATCAGTAGGAGTCCCTTTATTAGCTCCAACTTTGCCCCCAATGTCCTGGTTACCTTCTGGCTAGAGAAAAACTCCCAGGAACAGCCTTTGGCTGCAGAGAATCAAGTCCAAAACATGGTCAACAAAACTTTAGCTATAAGTCCACACAAGGCGAAATGAGGTAATTAGTCTGGCAAGGCAAGAGAAGGAATTCCAGACATGAAGGCACGGCAATAACTCAGCATGGTTGAGAGGATGCCAGGAATGTAGATAACCAAAGTACACACAAGATAAACTCATGTTTGATCCCAGCAAACTCAGCATGCATCTCTTTTAAATTTCCTTCCAAGCTGTGGCTAATGAAGGGAATCAGAGCCTTTTCCTCCCCCGTAAGCCAAGCAACCTATGTTGATCTCTTCTCCGTTCCTCTCTGTGTGCCCTAGGATGAAGAGGGGGTCATCATCCTCTGAATTCCCTCTCCCTTGTTCTACCTCTTCCCTGCTCTGCCCAGCCAGACTTTGCCTTTCCCCAGTTTCCTCCACAGACAACAGAACTACACTCACTCCCGATCAGCTATTCATCTTCCTCCTCGGATTCAGACTCTGACAGGGGCATGACAATATCCCATGTTCCTTTGTTACCAAAGATTCCTTCACTGTGGTACAGGGATCAACAACTTCTGGGCCTCTGCCAACTACTGAGCCATTCGGAACCAGGTGGCAGAACTGGTGAGGGAGTACATGCTCACATCCCCATTTATGTGAGCAGCGGGCAAGGGGGCAGTGATGTATTAACCATTAAACAAAAAAAGCATGTGCTTAGGGCACCAGGCACCACAAAGTTGAGAATATACGAGCTTTGTTTGTACAGTATGTACGAAGGAGGGGTGGTACCAAGATTTGTCAGTGCTTAGGGCACCAGTGAGCCTTAATCGGCCACTGCAAGGGGCACTTCATTTTCATGCCCCCTTGCAGTGGGGCAGGCAAATGAAGTGCCCCCTTGCAATGGCAGATTATGCAATACAGACAAAAAGGAGCATGTTTTCAATCTCACAATATAGCCACAATCTTCACTTTTTGCACCCTTTTACAGATGCCCCAGTGGTAAAAAAGATAACAGATGAAAAGATTTCAACCCTTCTGAATACTTTTTTTTTCTTAAAAAAAAGGAATATATTTATTCATCTTTAAGTCACTTTACATTTGACCATGAGTAAAGATTAGCATTATCAGTGTATGAATTAACATTGTCTGTGTCTGCATTGCAGGATTACTTTTATTTCCACAGAAAGGGAGATGCAGTTAAAAATTAAACTCTGGAAGGGAAGCTAAAATTAGTCTACAATGCCATGGTTAGCACTGGGCCAATGAGGATATTTCATTTCCGATAGAAATATTAAATTAGATGAGCTGGAAGACCCCATAAACATGTTGTTAGGCCTGTGTGCTATGAGAAAGATAATGGAAGTAATAACAAATAGAATGGAGAATCACATTTTAATTAGTCATATGAACTGCTCAGTGCAGAAAAGCCTGACAAGGCACATTGTAATGAAGCTGGTTATGAGTGTAAGATAGGAAGTCTTCCTTCCGGCAATATAAATGCATTGCTTAATAAGATTTTTTTTAAATTATTCAGAATATCCATTTCACTAAAACACCATAACAAGAAGACAGCCAAATGAGAGAGATGAAAGGCATAATTCCGTCAGCATTTCTCCAGTCTGTCCTCATTTGTTTATTTATTAAGCCCTTTGTCCTGCACCAAAGCTGAGCACCAGACCTACTCCAGAGTAGAGATGAATTGACTTTAATGTGTAATTTGTGGGTGCAATTTGGGATAGCTAACTTTACAGTTTTAGAACAAAAATGTTTGAAATGTATAGGGGAGATGGGGTGTATTCCTAAAATAGGAAAACTTTTAATTCTTAGACAATTGCAGCAATAAAAGAAAGAAAGGGAAAGGGAGAGAGGGAGAGAGAAGAGGAGGGAGAGAGGGAGGGAGGGGCTGCTTGCCATTTTTTTAAAAAAAGTGTTCACTAAACCACAGCTGGTTATACTACCCTAACAAAATTTAATCTCATATTCATTGCATGTTATAAACTAACTGTTGTGGGTGGCAGTACCTAGAAAACTTGGTTTGATTTTGGAAAAGCTAAACAAACTTGGACCTCATTATTCCTTGGATATCACCAGAAAATCCTAGGGCTGTGATGGCCTTGTGAGTTTTGTTGTGGAGATATCCTGGATCTTGTGTTGTAATCTCCTGGGTCGTTTGTTTTGTAGTGATCTTTTTTCCATTAGCCTCTCATGTTTGGCTTGGGTAATAGGTTGTGTGATGGGCTTGTGAGTTCTTTGAAAGAAGGCCATCACACAGCCCATTATACCAACATCAACACCATCAACCAATCAAGAGGCCGCAGCGCAGCCAACCAGCCCAGCACACCAGCCCCCACCACCAGTATTTATAGAGAGACGGCAGCTCCAATCACACACTGCTTGCACTGGCACGAAGCCGAAAGCACCAGCCTGAGGATGGCGAGTGGAACCTTGCCAAAACGTCACCAAGATACTCTTAATCTTACACAGGAAAAGACCCGAACACACCTAGACCTACATACCTGTACCCGTGAAAATCTACGAAAACAAATATATATATATGTGTGTGTGTGTGTGTGTGTGTGTGTGTGTGTGTGTGTGTGTGTGTTGTGTTATATATGTGTGTATGTATGTATGTATGTATGTATGTATGTATGTATGTATGTATGTTATACAATAGTCTATTTAGGATGTATATATGTACATGAATCTTGCAAGTTTACTCCTTCCTGCCTGATATCCAATATCCTATTAATGCCTGATATCAAATTCCTATTAATGACTCAAGGTAGCTGTCAGATGAACTGTAAAGATAAGCTAACCTATTCCTATACAATAGTTTTTATGTATAACCTCTTTCCCCCTCTTAGTAAAAAAATCCCTTAATATTCCCTTCTTTCCCCACTTAATAAAAAACTAGGAATAATAGAACTGTAGACAACTCTTTGATGTATATTGTGGGGCAGAGCACAAAATCAACAGAATCCATCCTTTTTCAATATACCATGTTTCCCCAAAAATAAGACTCTGTCTTATATTTTTTTCCACCAAAAAAGGCACCAGGTCTTATTTTGGGAGGAGAGGACGTTGTCCACTAACTCACCTCACTTATGCATGTTTTCCCCAGCCTCCTTTTCATTATCAGAGGCCTTCAGAACTTCTTCAGACAGTAAGACCAGCAAGACTTTTCTGAAGGTCTCTGCAGCCAATAACAGAGCTTTGGATCAATCTGAAGCTCTGTTATCAGCTACCGAGGCCTTCAAGAAAGCCTTGCTGGCTGCAGAAGAAATGGCTGAGGTGTGGAAGACCTTGCTGCAACTATCCAAAGATAAGTAGGAGGGCAGCTCCACCCCTCATCCCCATCCTAGCTTAATTTTTACTTAGCACTCTGGAGTGAGTGGGGTCTTAATTAGGATTTATTTGGGGGGGGTAGGGCTTATATTGGACACACATGTAAAAATCAAGCTAGAACTTACTTTTGGAATAGGTCATATTTTTGGGGAAACACAGTATATGCAGAGATCTTTTCTACAAGTAAACTACCTTTGTTTTTCTAGTAACAGTGTCCACAGTTCCATTCCAATAGGATTCAAGAACATAGTGAGTCCCCAAAGACCAATCAGTTTGATATGATTGTTACCAGCATGCATTGTTTACATATAACTGACAGAAGAGTGCTAAATATAAGGCAGTTTTCTTTAAACCCAGAAGGGGATCCCTAGGACACCATTAGAATATGAGGAGCATACAGCACTTTATAAATAATTCAGAAAAGATATATCTGAGGGTGTGAGATGCAAGCATAAAACTGTCAGCTGCCGTGGCTCTTTTGGTATCAACTTAAGTTTCTTCTAGGCAGTAGAAATATTAGCGCTTCAGCAATATGGCCTTGTACTAATTTTGATAATTTAGTACTCCATTATTTAGGACAGCTGAAAGGAACCATTTCAAAAATTTATAGGTTATTACTGCAATTAGAAATAGAAGATCCACCATACAGATTAAAGGAAAGTTGGGATACTGATTTTGGTAATCCCATATAGGAGACAAATTAGCAGCAGATAGATTCACTTCAGCCTCAACGCAAAAATGTAGTGGAAAATTATATATTGTTGGTATTTGATTCCTCTTAGACTGGCATACCTATATAAAATATATTCTTCCAAAGGTCTCAGATGTTGTCCTCCCCAAAAAAGAGATCATTCTTTCATTTGTGAAAGTCAGGTGATAAAGCTATACCCTTTTAGCGAAAAATGTTTGGCAAGATAAGCATCATCACTAAACAAAAAACTGAATGCTCTCCAGAGTAAGCTTATTGCACTTATTTACAGGACCAAAACATAATCTTAAAAATAATGTTTATTTAATTATAGCAACCAAAACAATAATTGTGCAACACTGGAAACCTTTAGAGTAAGAACTTTCAGTAAGAACTGAGTTGTGAATTAGTAAAGCCTCTTCAATTGTCACAGTAGGGAAAAAAAATCACAAATAAAGTAATGAGATTTCAGACACAGGATCCACAATTTTATCAAACTTGGTTGGATTTTATTATTTATTTTAACAGCAATATATTAAAATCTGGTGTGCTCCTTATGAATGATAATTTTTCATACATATGGTGCCCAAGTTTTCCTTTTTTTACATTGTAGTACATTCTTTTTGTATTTTCTTTCTTTTTTTTCTATGTATATATTTTGAAATTATGTTACTGCAGCTTCTTGAAATTGTAAAAGAAAAATAAATAAATAAACCACTTCTAAATAAATAAGGGGAAAATACCTTTTTAAAAAAGAGGAAATATATAAGAGGGGGGAAAAGCAGACATGCAATTCTATGAAAATATATAGCTGCTTTACAGGGTTAAAACAGACACTTTGTTCACTTCCTTAATGTGACAGAACACCGTTTACAAATAATTTCTGATGCAGTGTATAACCTCAATAACCCTTATTCTACCTCACAAGAGGAAACAATATAATAAGACAACATAAAAACAGTGCTTTCAGGAAGGAATATGACAAGAGGACATGGAATCTAGCATACAGTAAATGATGAGTGTAAATCCGTTTTTCCTCTTTTCCTTGGTTCTCCTGAATGTAAATAATAGACTTCTTTGTCACATAAAATTAAGCTGTTTTGAAAACGTACATTTGGGGTTTTGTTAAATTATTCATTTAATCATTATTGATCTCAAATGAATTAGTAAACTGTGTGCTTTGGAACAGCTCTCCGTTATTCATTTTTTATTTTAATCTTGGAGAAGCTAAGTTACATGCTACTAATGAAAGGAACAACCTGAATAAATTGGCTTTTTTTATTTGCAAAATGTCTCACCACAGAAATTTTAGATGTGGTTATGTTCAAATTAATTCAATAATTAATTCAACAAATTCCTTGTGTGTCCAATCACACTTGGCCAATAAAGAATTCTCTCTCTCTCTCTCTCTCTCTCTCTCTCTATCTCTCTCTCTCTCTCTCTCTATCTCTATCTCTATCTCTCTATCTATCTATCTATCTATCTATCTATCTATCTATCTATCTATCTATCTATCTACCTACCTACCTACCTACCTATCTATATCTATATCTATATCTATATCTATATCTATATCTATATCTATATCTATATCTATCTATCTATCTATCTATCTATCTATCTATCTATCTATCTATCTATCTATCTATCTATCTATCTATCTATCTCTATCTCTATATCTATC
>NW_020719862.1:0-12597 GCF_900518725.1 Notechis scutatus | reverse complement strand
TCAATAAGGTCCTTGTGTCCCTTACTAAACACCCCTTTGAGCCTCTCGGGGAATCCACACTCCAGTTCCTAACACTCAAAGTCGTGTTCCTGGTGGCAATTACTTCAGCTCGCCGAATATCGGAGATAGCAGCCTTGTCAGTGAGGAAGGACCTTTGCATCTTCCATGCCGACCGGGTGGTTCTCCGGCCGGACCCTACCTTCTTGCCCAAGGTCAACTCAGCCTTCCACAGGGCACAGGAACTCACACTTCCAAACTTCTGTCCCAATCCCTCGCGGGAAAGGGAGAAGCTTTGGCACACCTTGGACGTGAGACGGGCCCTCCGCATTTATATTAAGCGTACCCAGCCCTTCAGGAGGTCAGAATCCCTATTCCTTTCTTTTCAGCCCAAATCATTAGGCCACAAAGTGTCCCCTTCCACCATTGGCCGCTGGATTAGAGCTACTATTTCCAAAGCCTATTTGTCCCAGGCTCTGCCGGTACCTAGCGGAATAACGGCACACTCCACCAGAAGTGCAGCCACTTCGGCAGCTTGGGCCACCCAGGCTCCAATTGCTGATATTTGTCGGGCGGCCACCTGGGCCTCCCCATCTCCCTTCATTAGACATTATAAGATCGACATATTTGCCTCGGCGGAGGCTTCGTTTGGTAGACGAGTTCTCCAGCGAGTCCTCAAGGAACCGCAGAGATTACAGAACCAGACGGAGTCCCTCCCGTAGGACAGCCAAGCTTTGGTATGTCCCACTCTCTGGATGATCCGAACGGCTCTCGGGAGAATGGGCGTTGGTCCTTACCTGACACGCCATTTCTCTGGAGCCGTGAGGATCATCCAGCCCCACCCTTATTATTTCACCGTCTGGTGGGGTCTTGTTTCGGCCAAGGAACCTTTTAGCATAGTAAGATGAGAGCACGATCTTCTCTTCACTCTCCACTTCGCGTAAACTGGGGAACGCAAGGGAGCCACATGATGGAGGGCGGAGCGTTCCTCAGTAATTAAGCTCAGCCTTCAACGACGCAGACTGAAGCACCTCCCACTCTCTGGATGATCCTCACGGCTCCAGAGAAATGGCGTGTCAGGTAAGGACCAACGCCCATTCTCACTGCACTATATGCTGGTCTGTTTTATGCTGAAGGTGTTTTTCATTTTGGTGGAAGTCTGCTCCTGCTTAGTTTGGGCCCTTGGAGAAGAAACTTCTACATTTTGGGATCTTTTTAGATTCATTTCTTTCGCAGAATGTATTAGATAAATAGTTTACACCACCCTGAAAAGATTGTTTGGGGTCTTAATTTTCTTCTAATGGTCTTAACCAGCTAAAGAAGTATGAGAAAATCCATTGTCTTGCTTTATAGTCTGCATCTACCTTAAAGAGACCAAAGGAAATTTTCAGGGGGGCTGGAGTTTGAATTTGCAGTGGAAGCCTTGCACAGACTTGCCAAACTCAGCTGGATAACTTTTTGCTTCTCATGTCATGTGGTTTTGTTGTCTGCATTTTCCCCCTTGCAATGTTCCTAAATGTTGAAAATAAGGAAGTTGTGGCCACCCATTTTACCAAGGAGAAGTGGAAAGGCTAAATCACCTGAGAAAAGAGTATGGATGAATGTGGAGAAGTAGTGTAAACATTCACACAAATATAGTTGTCTCAGTCCTAAACCACCAATCTTTCTAGGCCCTGGTTTGCTGCTGAGGGCTGACTCTGATATCACATTCTGTAATAGTAGAATTCATTGTTTTGTTTTAACTACATCTGTTTGTGTCTCGGTGATTCTGCAACTGCTTTCTGACTGACCCTGAGAATTGTCCCTGGAAACAAGCCAACCATTCCCCCTTTTACTATTTCTTACTTTCCAAATATGATTTTCCTCTGCTCAGATGGCTGTGCACTTGTACTAAGGACAAATGTGTAACCTACATGACTAAATTATGAATTAAAGCAGTTATAGTTGGAATCACCCATCTAGCCTGTCCCTCAAGTCTACGTGTAAAGTGACATTTCAGCTTTGTTCTGTGATGCTTTTCTTTGGGGTTTTATTATAAATACCTATCCATGGGCCAGTTGGTTTTGAACATCATTGTGTAAAATGTCTCATGGAATTAGAGTCTTCAGATTCCTCCTGAATTGTGCACTTATTAGCTTTTGCTTGAAACTTTGGCAAGATAATAGTTTACTGTTAGTTTGCTAAGTCCAAAAAAGCTGCCTCACACACATTCCTTTAGCACTTAAAAAATTTAGCTGCACAATTTTTCTAAATTGACACATTCTTTAAAAGCTGACTAAATTGCACCACATAGTTATGATACATCAAACTTCTGCTTTTTATCAGATTGAAATAGTTTCCTCTGAAACGTTTTCATCAAAGAACCACAGTATATTGAATTCCTACCGGTATGTTTTGGAAAAAAAGTGACCCTTTTAAAAGAATATGCCTCCCCTTATTTTAGACTTGCAGGTAAAAACCTACCAGGGCTAGCCAGAGGATTACAGCTGGGAAAAATTATTTACTTTGCATCAATAAAAATATGCTAAGGAATCTTGCTCAGTAGGTTTTATTGCAATATTTCATCAGCTTTAGTTTATTTTTTTTATTTTTTTCAAATAGTGATTCTTGTTGTGTCCTTGAGTCATGGAAAAAGAAAAAAAGTAGTAATAATACACAGTTTCTCTGCATATATCCTAGCCTGAGTGTTCCAGATGTTCAGTTTATTTACGCATGGTGGCTAGTTTTCTAGATTGATCATGTACTTAAAATAGCCATCATATTTGTCAAGAAATGTCATCTTCCACTTGCCTCCCATTTAATTACATATGTGCCCTTTTAAATTAGTGGGAAGTTTTCATTTACTCTCACCTGTTCATTGTGAAAAGTAGACATTTTGGTTCCAGTGTGTGTTTCCCTTCTTGCCAAAATCTACATTGTCTCAACTGATCTACACAATCACCTCTACAGTGGTAATTTGCTGCATCCAATTTAGCCACATACCTCCTGCTAAGATGGATGAGAATAGTTTTAAATTTTAAATAAAGCAATGAAACCTGTGTAAATAATTCTACATACTTTAATAAATCCCTGAATTTGGCCTCTCTCTCTCTCTCTCTCTCCCTCCCTCCCTCCCTCCCTCCCTCCCTCTGACTCCTTGCCAACTTGTAAAGCTCAATGTTTTGTTACTCATTTTTCTTTATATGTGGGATTTTTTCCTTGTGTACATATATGTAAAAAGAAAACAAGAAAAAATAGATATTACAAAAAAAATTGTACCAGAGAGGGTTAAGCGATTTAATCTTCTCCAGCAGCAAGGGCAACTTGCCTGAGGTTTTGTGTTTTAACACAAACAACAGAAATGGATGGACATGGATGGATAGATTCCCCCCTCTCCCACCCTCTTTCCTAGCTGCCCAGTGGATGGATTTTTTAAAAAATTTGCATACTCTGTGTGTGTGTGTATTCATTCATTCATTCATTCATTCTTACTGGTTTCCTACTTGTAAATATGTTAATACTTTGGGGATGCATTACTTGGTGCCAGATAGCACATTTTTATAAAAGTCATTAAACTTTTATTCTACAAAAATGTATGGCTTTTGTTCTTATTTCTCTGCTCTGGATCTCCTGGAAATACTTCAAATTTCATAAATAATGCTGAAAATTCCATTAGTGGGCTTCAAAATATATAAAGGCGGCGTGATGGTGAACTATAGGTAGAAATAACTGGATTGAAGTCACTTCAACTGAGAGGTTCACTGTGTGATTTAACCCGTTTTAGTCATAGGTTCCCGCAAGGATATTGCAAGGGAAAAAAAGGCCAAGCTTGAAATTAGATCCTCATGAAATAACAGAAGATTGTTACACTGGTTTATATTTTTCTTTAAAAAAACATTCTAGGAATCAACCATCCAGATTTGCCTTCTCTTACTAGTGCATAACGTATCCGCACCAGCACTCGTTCTTTGCAAGTCATGATAATTAAGTCTGAACATCAGTTCTACGCTAATTAAATCACATTTTGGAGAAAAATGCAATTTATTTGTCTGCAGTTTTGGCATGTTTATCTGTAGCTGCTTTAGAAATGTTCCATCTGATTATAGTGAAATATTTCGTGGAAATTAGAATGCTTTTTCAACACTATGCTGAGGACTAACAACTTAAAAACTTTTTCAGGAAGTGTGTGAGTAGGGTCAAGCTTAGAAAAGTTCACATATAACTAATAATACCAGCTTATTGTAGCAATAGGACTTAGACTTATATACCACTCATAGTGCTTTACAGCCCTCTCTCTAAGCAGTTTACAGAGTCAGCATATTGCCCCCAACAATCTGGTTCTCATTTTACCGACCTCTGAAGAAGGCTGAGTCAACCTTGAGCTGGTGAAAATCTAACTGCTGGCAGTTGGCAGAATTAGCCTGCAATACTGCATTCTAACCACTGCACCACCACGGCTCATATATTGCACTACATCATTATTATAATGTGCTCATATTGAAATACATCTCTAGTGGTGCACAAAATAGGAAAAACAACAGAATCCTGCAATCCATGAAAAAAAAAACCTATAAAAGTAATGGTGGAGATAGCATTCAGGATTGGGTGATCCTGTGATTGGACTGAGTCTGTCAAAATTTTGATGACACTCCCTCTGCTGCTAGGGTCCTCCCCGGAAATTGACTCAGTCAGCTTGTTGGACATGTTAATTTCTTCTCCTAGCAAATTTAATGAATCCTTTCAAATTGATTGGAAAAATAGGAATAAAAACACCAATCCTGAATTCTATTGCAAGCCAGAACCGGTCTACCACTTTGACAGCTGTCAAACTGCAGCATGGCCGGGCCTCTGCCCCGGTCGTGGACTTTGGATTGTCTGAGGGCCGATCTACAAGGTACTAAGGTTCTGGTTGCGGGACGAGTTTGAATACCATCCTCACCTCCTTCCCGCACTTTGGCTTGGGAGGCTCCCAGCAGTTTCGGCAGTTGGAGACGCTGAGATTAACCACGGTAGCCTTTAAAGGGGCAGAAGACCTGCAGCGAAGAGTATAGGTAGTGAGAGTAAGTTTAGGAAAGTGAAAGGCTGCAGCGTGATCGGGGTGACTCCAGAGTAAGATCGTTGGAGTCAGAGATGGCAGAATCACAAAAGGCTAGCCGCGATGTCAGGAGAGTGGAGGGGGCGGCTCGACCACGCTCTCTAAGCCCAGCAGCCCCAGAACAGATGGCTTCATTTTACAGCCCCAAGCCAAAGGACAAGGCTGCAGGAACCCGAAAAGGCTCCAAGGCAGCAGAGAGGGACGAGCGCCGCAGGGACAAGGCGCTGGATAAAGTGTGGGCTCGAGGGAAAGAAGAAAATGATAAGGAAATGGCGCCCTGCATAATTTCCCGCCCAAATGAAGAACGGCCGTTATCGAGAGGAGAGAGGCAACTGCAAACTGACAGGACTGCAGTCGCAGAAGCGGCCATAGGGGGAGCTAAAGAGAAGGAATCGATTGAAGCTTTTGAGATCAGAAACTTTTTCTCTGTCTGCCCAGCAACAGAGCAACTGAAAGTTACTGATCAGAGGCACAGAATGGCTCCAGAAGCAACCTTTACTCCCATGTCAGCTGGGATCAGACCAGTTAGGGCACAGGAACCTGAGTTCCAGGTTAATATGCAGGCTATGTTAAATGAGGCAGTGAGGCAAGGAGTGTCAGCTATCTTGAGACAGACCAGAGGTTCTCCCTCAGAGGTTTCTACTTCCTCATCCAGACACAGTAGGAGACACAGGTCTCATTATGATGATGACCTTTCCCTGCATACAGAATCAGGTGCGTATATTCCTGCTATAAGCTCCCACTCCATCACATCTGACAGTGGCCAGCTGATGGACAGAAACTATTCCGATGATGAGGGCCTCAATGAGGCTGACCAAGGCTCTATCCCTGGCTTGTTCCAACCTGCCATCTTTAGATCTCTCCTCTTTAAGGCCAAAAAGGCCACAGGGTGAGGCTTAGTCCCTGAACCGCAAGAGCCTGCAGACCCCTCTGAAGACCCCAATGACCCATTGTTTTCTGAGAAAACAGTCACAGCAGATGTCATCCCTGTGCCAGAGATGTTCACCACAGTCATCCAAAGACAGTGGTCATCCCTTGGGTCTGGTCCAAGCCCTTCCTCCCTAGACAAGAAATTGTTTAATGTAGGAGGCGATCTTTCCAAGGCCCTGGAAGTGCCCGATGTTGACGCCCCAGTTGCGGCCCTGCAAGCCAACACAGACATCCCTGGGGAGCCTGAGGACTCACTGAAGGCTGAGGACAAGAAGGCTGAGTAAACATTGCAAAGAACACACCTGTCAGCAGCATGGGCAGTGAAAGCTTCCACAGCCGCATCTTTCTTCAACAGGGCCTCTCTCATCTGGCTCCAGGAGCTACAGGAGAGAATTCCACTGGACGATGTCAGATCACACCTGCATGCGAACAAACTACTGAGTGCTGCCAGATTTGCGTCTAGGGCAATAGGGGGAATAGTGACCTCTCGTTGCTTGCTCTGGCTAAAGCAATGGCAGGCTGATATGAGGCACAAGTGGAGGTTGGCCACGGCCCCATTTAAAGGGGAAAAATTGTTTGGAGAGGCTCTGGACAAGGTCCTAGTGGACTCCAAGGACAAAGGGAAGGTTTTGCCGTCCAAGTCCAGAAAAAGTGATTATAGACCAACTCCCTATGCCAGACGGTCCTATTATAGGACCCCCGAAACAGGAGAGGGATTTCCCAGACCCCAGAGGTCTTTTGCCCCCAGGCAGGAACAAAGCCAGGACAGGACAGGTAGAAGTCATCCTTTTAACAATAAGCGGCCCTTTCGAGGGGCTGGGGGTCGTCCCTTCCAACGCCCCAGATAAAATGGAGACCAACCCTCCCATTGGGGGACGTCTGGCCTTGTTTGCCAGGCATTGGGGGGAAGTAACCACTGACACCTGGGTCCTGGAGACAGTCTGCTCCGGACTATCTATAGAATTCCTCTCTATGCCCCCGAGGTTTTTCATTCGTTGCCCTATCTAGGAATGCAGAGAGAAGGAACCTTATGGAAACAGCTATTCAGCACCTGCTGGAGATTCAGGCTATTCAGCCGGTGCCTGAGGGTCAACAAGGCATGGGATTATATTCCATATTGTTTGTAATCCCAAAAGCCTCAGGGGGATGGAGGGCAATTCTGGATTTGAAGCGCCTTAACCGCCGGGTGAAATACAGGCGGTTCAAGATGCATTCACTCCAGCCCATCCTGGAGGGAATTAGGGAGGGGGACTTCCTTACCTCCGTTGATTTAACGGAGGCCTGTCTCCATGTCCCTATTATCCCTGCTCATTGACAATTCCTCAGGTTCTGCTACAATGGGAGGCACTACTAATACAGGGCCTTGCCCTTTGGACTTTCCTGAGCCCCCAGGTCATTCACTAAGCTGTTGGCAGTCCTGCAGCCCACCTTAGGGCTATACCAGTTAGGGTCCAGTGTTATCTCGATGACATACTGGTCCAGTCATCTTCCCCATCTAGAGCTGTAGAGGATTTAGAGATCACCATTCAGGTGCTCCAAGAGTATGGCTTCTCTGTCAACGAGGCCAAAAGCCACTTCACTCCCACCAATACCTTACTCCATCTGGGAGCTGTAATAGATACTATTTCCTGCAAGGTGTCCTTATCCCTAGAACGTCAGGAGAGTATCAGGGAGTTAATTGGACAAGTGAAATCTAAACCTAGAGTATCCCTGGCTACGCTTACTAAGCTCCTGGGGAAAATGATATCCTGCATTAATATAGTGCCCTGGGCTAGACTGCATGCCAGGTCACTCCAATGGTTCCTTCTACCTTATCAGAAGACAGGTAGGTGTTGTTCCCTCTTACAGGTCAGATTAACTCAGTTGGTCCTTAAATCTTTAAGATGGTGGTCCTCTGAGATGCTTTCCATGGGACTCCTATTCAAGGAACCGAACAGATTAGTGCTGACCACAGATGCCAGTCTTCATGGCTGGGGTGCCCACATTCAACCCAGGGTGCTTCAAGGACAATGGTCACAGACAGATTTGGACCATAATATCAATTGGTTAGAGCTTCGAGCGGTCCATCTGGCCCTGAGACAATTAGAGGACGTGGTCTCGGGTAAGGACATCCTAATCTTGACTGGCAATGTGTCTACCAAGGCACACATTAACTGCCAGGGGGGGACTCATTCAGGGCCTCTGATGCTGGAGGCAGAGCAGCTCTGTTTATGGGCAGAGAGACACCAGGTATCGCTCAGAGCTGAGCACATTGCAGGCGTGGCCAATGTTGAGGCTGACTGGCTTAGCAGGGCCACCATTGACCATGCAGAGTGGCGTTCGCATCCTGATTTGTTTCAGGAGCTGTCGGAGCTCTTTGGATGCCCAGCAGTGGATCTCTTCGCTTCCCAGGACAACGCGCAACTCCCGAGATTCTATTCCAGGTTTGCGGTTCCGGGGACAGAGGGAATGAATGCCTTACGCAGCCCTTGGCCACGGGAGTTCCTGTATGCCTTTCCTCCTCTGCCCCTGATCACGAGGGTCATCCAGAAACTGTTGGTGGAAAGAGCAGAACTTATCCTTGTAGCCCCTCATTGGCCCAGGAGGCCATGGTTTGCAGACTTAGTAAACCTTTACATTTCCAGACCTTGGAGGATACCGGAGGACAGAGTGTCGCTCAGCCAGTGGCTAATCTTGCATCCAGAGCCCTAGTGGCTTCACGTCTGGAGATTGAGCGGGGATCTCTGATCCGGGACAATTATTCCTCCAAAGTAATAAGAACTATCCAGGCCTCCAGGAGACCCTCCACCAATCGCATCTACGATGCAACCTGGAAAGCTTTCAGCGCATGGTGTTGTAAGTATGACATTGTCCCTTCTGGGGCCTCGATTGCCCAGGTGCTGGACTTCCTCCAAGAGGGCCTGGACAAGGGGCTTTCACCTAATACTCTGCAGAGGCAGGTTGCAGCCTTGTCCTCTGTTCTATCCTTGGGGGGAGTGGAATCTTTGTCTAGACATCCCACGGTCTGCAGGTTTCTGAAGGGGGCTACAAACCTGAGGACTCCAGTGGTACATAGATATCCAACATGGGACCTCTCTAAAGTACTGCAGTCACTAACTGAGTCCCCATTTTAACCAGAGGTCAATTCCCTTGCAGTTTTTGTCTTGTAAGTAGCCTTTCTGGTAGTGATCACTTCTGCCAGAAGGATTTCGGACCTGGCAGCCTTGTCTGTCAGGAAAGACCTTTGTGTGTTTCACACCAATCCAGTGGTGTTAAGACTAGACCCTTCGTTCATGCCAAAGGTGAACTCGTGGTTCCACAGATCCCAAGAACTAATTTTACCTGACTTTTGTCCGCATCCTGTGCACGCGTTAGAAAGACGATGGCACACTCTGGACGTTCGGAGGGCGTTGAGGATTTACATCAAGAGGACATCATCCTTCAGGAGGTCTGAATCCCTCTTTGTTTCCTTTCAACCTTCCACCATGGGCTGCAAGGTAACTCCAACGACTATGGGGAGATGGATAAGACTTTGCATATCCAAGGCTTACCAAACACAGGGACTTGCAGTTCCTCCAAGGATAACAGCGCACTCAACAAGAGGCGCAGCAACATCGACAGCGTGGGCCACCCAGGCCTCTCTGGAGGAGGTTTGCAGGGCGGCTACCTGGGCCTCTCCTTCTCCGTTCATCAGACACTATAAGCTGGACTCATTTGCTTCTGCTGAGGCAGCTTTTGGACGGAGGATTCTGCAAAAGGTCCATTCTGTATAAGGGAATCGGACCGCACTAGACCCACCCGTAGGACAGCTGGCTTTGGTATGTCCCAATCCTGAATTCTATCTCCACCACAATGGAGAAGGGTCATTGGTCCTAACCTGATACGACCTTTCTCTTTGGGTGGAGATAGCATTCAATCCCACCCTTTCGTGGTGCATTCCGAATGTAATGGTGTGTATTATACTTATAGGAGAACACGTCAGTCTGTCACTATTCCTTTGCCAATTTCTGGGGAGATCCCCAGCAGCAGAGGGAGTGTCATCAAAGTTTTGACAGACTTAGTCCAATCACAGGCAGAGACTGATCACCCAATCCTGAATGCTATCTCCACACAAAGAGAAAGGTCGTATCAGGTTAGGACCAACGACCCATCCCATGCTAACATCCCATACATATACAGGTAGTCCTTGACTTAAAACAGTTCACTTAGTGACAGTTTGAAGTTAACGGCACTGAAAAAAGTGACTTATGAACATTTTTCACACTTATATGACCATGGCAGCATCCCCATGGTCACGTGATTTACATTCGGATGCTTGACAACTTGTTCATATTTATGACAGTTGCAGTGTCCCAGGGTCATGTGATCAACTTTTGCGACCTGACAAGCAAAGACAATGGGGAAGCCAGATTCACTTAACAACCATGTTATTAATTTAACAACTTCAGTGATTCACATAACAAATGGGGCAAGAAAAGTCGTAAAATGGGACTAAACTTCTAACTTAACATAAATGTTGGGTTGTAGTCATAAGTTGAGTGCTACTTGTATACCATTTTAGTGGGCTCCAGCCTCACCATACACCAACACTTGTGGGAACAACCAGTTCTTCAAGCCCTTCTGGAAGGCAGGAAGGCAGGGTGGTGACTGCTGTCTTGGTGATCCACAGGGCAAGGGCATCTATGGAGAATGGACACTTCCTAGGTCAGTGGTCACCAACCAGTGGGCCGCAGCCCACTGGTGGTCCACGAGAAAATGTTGGTGGGCTGCAGAGAAATGTCACCCCCAGAGCACCCCCCAAAGCAATTAATCCAGGCTGTACGGGAACACAAGGCTGCGCCGCCCACATGGCCTGCAGGAACCCTCCCCACCCACTCCTTACCTGGCAAACTTGCCTGCTAAGTTGCTATTTTTCCTTTTTTTTCCCGACCATCAGCTGTTCTGCTGTGCCGGAAGATTTAGATTAGCTAGAAAGCAGGAAACCATTGGATTTCTTGCTTTCTAGCTAATCTTTAGATCCTCGGTTCTGCTTTTAAGCAGAGCCGAACCTTTCTTAGGACTGAAGCTTCTATAATTCAGTGCAGACTCAGGTAACCGATGGCAGAAAGGTAGATCTCTGAATGAATCTGTGATTCTGTGAGCAACTCAATCTGCCTGCCTGCTTTGCCTGATTTTGGGTAAAAGTTGCTCTTTTTAAAAAAATAAAAAATTCAATATTTACATACATGGTGTGTTGTGAGTTAATTTTGTGAGTTTGCTTGCAAGCAAATTTTATGTGACAGACTCAGGTAGCCGATGGCAGAAAGATAGATCTCTGAGTGAATCTGTGATTCTGTGAGCAACTCAATCTGCCTGCCTGCTTTGCCTGATTTTGGGTAAAAGTTGCTCTTCTTTTAAATAAAAAATCCAATATTTACATAAATATTTATAATATTTACATACAAGCCATGCCCAGCCAGTCACATGACCACCAAGCCACACCCACAAATTAGACCACACCCACAGAACTGGTTGTTAAGAAATTTGAATCCCACCCCTGCCTCTGTTTGTGTGTGTGTGTGAGAGAGAGAGGGGGGGGGGAGGGAGAGAGGTTAGATCAGATCTCTCTCTCTTCCATCAACGTCAGCAAGCCACCGCCAGTCAAAATTCATATTAGTGGTCCCCGGGATTTAAAATTATGAGTTTGGTGGTCCCTGAGATCCAAAAGGTTGGCGACCCCTGTCCTAGGTGCCAGTAGATCAGGAGTTGCCAACTTTTGGACCTCAGGGACCACCAAACTCATAATTTTAAATCCTGGGGACCACTAACCGGTTCTGTGGGTGTGGCCTAATTTGTGGGTGTGGCTTGGTGGTCATGTGACTGGCTGGGCATGGCTTGTATGTCAATATTATAAATATTTATATAAATATTGAATTTTTTATAAAAAAAGAGCAATTTTTACCCAAAAGCAGGCAAAGCAGGCAGTTTACAGAGTCAGCATATTGCTCCCAACAATCTGGGTCCTCATTTTACCGATCTCAGAAGGATGGAAGGCTGAGTCAACCTTGAGCCTGTCAGGATCGAATTCCTGGCAGTCAACAGAATTAGCCTGCAATACTGCATTCTAACCACTGTGCCATCTTGGCTCTAAGAAACTGGAAGTTGGTGCAATTCTCATAGTTGTGATTATAATATGGGTGAACCATGGGACACCAAGAACTGTGTATATCCCTGCATTCTGGACCACTTGAAGTTTCCAGATGGTCTTCGAGAGCAGCCCCAAGCAGAGCACATTGCAGTAATCCAACTGGAGAGTAAATATGAACAAATGTCTATCAATATTCTCAGTCATCCAGGTCATGGTTGTCCCAAATTTGCTTTTTTTCTTCCTTTGAAGACATTTTGCTTCTCATCCAAGAAGCTTCTTCAGCTCTGAAGAAGTCTCCCAGTCCAGGAATGGCCACCATTGGTGCACAAGATGGATCTGTGCAAAGGGCACCCTAATCACAGCTGCCTCCTGCTCTTCAAACTGGAGCCCTGTGTCCAGGAAGACACTAAATTACACACCAGTGGTGTCTGGGAAGTGCTATCTGTGGCTATCCTGCTTTAGCTATTTTGCCATAGAACAAATCTTGCCT
>NW_020719861.1:0-12601 GCF_900518725.1 Notechis scutatus | reverse complement strand
CTCAAGCTGTCCTTGTGTCTAAGGCAGAACTGGAACTCTCTGTCTCCCGGTTTCTGGCCTGGTGCCTTAAATCCCTACAGCAACCTGGCTCTCAGCAACTCAGGAGGAAGGTGGGGAACAGCTCAGCCCCCAAAGCTATTGGGAATCTATTTGGCTTTTCCTTTGAAGAGGAGAACTTCTCTCACACAATAATATTCAGGGCCAGGCCAGGCCAGAGATGTGAGCTATGGGATGCCAAGGGCTGCTTTTCCAGGGCTGCCCCCTCGGCAGTGCCATCACAATCCCTCCATAGCTGTGCTTTGCTGAGGACCCCCAGCAGACAATCAGCAGGCTCCTTGACTCACAGGGCAGGGGTTGCCTTCAGCTGGGAAGAGAAAAGCAAGCAAGCCAGGCCAGAGGAAGGAAGGACCACTCAATCCAGATGAGAGCTTGCGCAGAAGTCAAGTAACAAAAGAGCCAAGAACAACTCTGCCTAAGGGAAATGCTCAGCGAGGAGGTATGGATTACCCAAAAGATGCCTTGAGAGTGACCAACTGTCCCCCATCAGTGGGAGAAGTGACCAGGAAATGTTCTCACTTCATCAGGAGGCTGATGCTCCTGCTACCTTCTTCTTTCTCATTGGGTAGAAATGTTTTTTGGCTCGAAAGGTCTGGTTTGGCTGAATCCATGTTCCTGACATGCTATCAATTGTTCTTAAATCCTTGCTATTCTCTCCAACGATGGAAAACCAGAGGGCAATGATGCAAACCCCTGTATTTGAGCAGATCTGGTGATATAGACAGCTTTCAAGTGTGGGAACCTATGCCCCATAATCCTCAGATCCTATTTATAAATGACTTCACAGACATTTGAATTGTACCCAGAGGTCCAAGAGTAACCACCGCAGCTCATGAAGTAGAAATGGACAAAATGGAGTCTTAACCGTACCAATGCTCCTCCATTTCCTCAGCCAGACCCCTCTGATATTGTCCGAAGGGCTCAAGAGTTGAATCTAGGATTGGTGGGCTTCATCAAGCCATCTTTCCTTGGGTAGATTTATTCAGACATTCTTCAACTCTTAAACTCCGATACCCAAATTTCATGGTCCTTTCTTCCTTTCCCCAACTGTGACCTTCCGGTGACATTTAGTTGTCCTTGGCCTTTGCCTTCCTGATGGTTTTTGTCATTTTGAAGGCTCCAAGGTTCTCTACTGCGTGATAGGCTAGTCTGTATCTGCTATGATAGTTGCAATGTTGGAAGGGCAACCAGTTGGCTGCTGAACATTTGTGAGTCTTGGTTTCGATGCCCACATTCCAGAAATGGCAGGTTATGGGTATCCTCTGCTGACTTATGTGACTGGCGTTTCTTTCCCCTTTATCTCCAAGCCATTGCTCCTAAGGAACCTACAGCCAAACCAGCTCTTGGTGGCAAGATTGACCTGAACCAAAGACCTATTATGAAAATCCCCACCAAATACTGGTGGATCGTGATTTCTATTGCCACAGGAGTCCTTACAGTCATCTTGGCAATATCAGTCCAAACATGTAAGTTTAATTCTTCTTGCTAAAGGATGTTTTCCTTTCCTGGAAGCTGAAGAAGCTGGATGGCCCTACTTTCTTTCATGAACATAATCTTTTCATGGAATCCAGAGTTGGAAGGGACATTTGGAGGTTTTCCAGTCCAGCCCCCTCAGGCAGGAAATCTTATACCATTCCAGACAGTCCAGTCTCTTCTTAAAAGCCTCCAGTGTTGGACACCCACAACTTCTGGATGCAAACTTTTCCACTGATTAATTGTTCTGTCAGGAAATTTCTCCAGAGTTCTAGGTTGGTTCTCTCCTTGATTGGTTTCCATCCATTGCTTCTTTTTCTGCCTTCATCTGCTTTGGAGAATAGGATGACCCACTCTTCTTTGTGGCAGCCCTCAAATACTGGGAAATTGCTATCATGTCTCCCCTAGTCCTTCTTTTCTCTAGAATGGCCATGCCCAGTTTCTGCAATGAAAAAACATTCTTCATATGTTTTAGCCTCCAGTCCCCTAGTCATCTTTGTTGCTCTTCTCTGTACTTTTTCCAGACTCTGTGTCTTTTTTTTTTATAATATGGTGATCAAAACTAGATACGGTATTCTAAATTTGGTCTTAATAAGACTTTATAAAGTGATACTGCTAATGCTCTCCAATCAGGAACTTAGGAGATCCTGATTGGACAGCATTCACAGAACACAATGTAACCAGAATCAAGTCACCATCTTTTATGGGACCCATTCTGCGTTCCCTGGTTTTGGATCGTATCTATCCCATCTTGAACCAAAATGAACAATGCAAATTATAATCCCTTTGGGGCAGACTGTAATCTAGAAATGTCTCAGTTCCCACAAATTCTACCCCATTAGGATTTAGAACTTGTTAGGGATATACACCCTAGCAGAACGTGCAACGGTAGTCAGTCAGGCAGGCAGATATGTGGGATAAACGTTGTTGTAGCTTACACTCAGTAAATCAGATACACTGTGCCAGTTAAATAGTTTTTATTCCAGTAAGAGTTATAGCATAGTCAAACAGTCCATATATCATACACTTAGTTCAGTCTGTCCGGGGATTATCCATTAGCAAAGCCCAGTGTCGAAAAAGAGGTCAGTAAACTTACAAATAATCAGTCCAGTAATATATCTCTTTTTGCAGTAGAGATATGAAGAAAATCAAACCTCTTTTCTTCGTTCAGCAATAGCAGGGAAAACACGCAGTTATCACCATCAATCCATCATTGTCAGCAATCCAGTAAAAGCCAGCAAACAGTGAGCTCTCTTGCTCCCTCTTATGGTGATTTTACAACCGCACCCAAAATACATGTTTTACAGTTAAAGTGATACACACACTTAAACTCACTAACATAGTTTATATATATTCTTTTACCCAAACTAAGTTAGGTAACCATGTTATCCCTAACAGAACTTACTATATACTTTTCGGGGCGATCAATTTGTTTCTGTCAGCCCATTTCTTCTGATCAAAGGTTCAGGGTCATTTTGGCAATGATGGATGTCATTGATGGCTAATCCTCTCCTTCAGAGAATGCTTAGATATTGAGCAATGGTAGGAGAGCTGTGTTAGGCCATAGGATCAAAACATCAGAATGCATGTGATGTTTCTCGCCAACACATTTTATGAAAAGGCACAAACCTTCAGAAGCTCATCCTCATTCAGTCAGATGATGAAAATAATCGGAAGATGTGAACTGCAGTTCAATACCACTTTGACCTTAGATACCCAGAAGCTTCTTAACTATAACCAGAGGTTGTGAATAGAAAAAAGAGAGGCAGTTTGAATTGCTTCCATTGCATTTCAAATTCCCAGAGGTTGTGGGAGGAGCCGCTGGCTTCTTGTGAAGGAAGCAGAGGATAAATAGAAAGGAGAAAGATAGCGGCCCACATGCCTAATGGCACGCAAATCATATAACTATAAACCAAGAATACCAATAAGACATTTAGAGTAAGTGCGCTTGAGATTGTGATTTTATTTTATTTCAAAATGACCGGCTTAGTTCAATGTAATACTTGTTTTACAGCTGTCTTTCGTAGTACTCTTTTCAAACTTGGATACTGTCCTCTTTGTAAAAAAATTACCAATCTACATGGACAGATTACCTATCTAGAATCTCTAATCTGTGCTCTCCAAGAAGAAATTAGGTGCCCAATCCAGCCATCTATTGAGCTGCCGTGCTACCAGCCCCCACTACCACAAAGGTCCTACAGGAAAAGGGCAGTATGGACAACCGTGGGATCTGGCAGGGTGAGAGCTGTGGAGCATAAACACAAAACTTTTGCTGTGTCCCAGCATAACAGATACAATACCCTTGTTGATCTTAATAGGGACACTAAAGTGACAGGTCAAGGTAGTTGTGATAATGATAACTTAAGTAAGCCGGGGATCATGGTCCTAGAAGAAGAACTTACTTTGGAAAGGAGAAAGTGTGAATCAGGTATTACGCACCAGTCACACAAGAAAAGCAAGGCATCCAAAAAGAGAAGCCACCTTCTGGTTGGGGACTCAATTGTAAGGGATGTAAATTTAGGAAAGGATACTGAGGTTTTGAAAGAGGTCAGGTGTCTGCCAGGTGCTACTGCCAGCAGAGACAAGAAGTGAATTCTTAAGATAGTCAAGAATGCCAGCAAGGACTGTGATGTTTATGCTATTATACATCTTGGTACAAATGATCTGTCCCAGAAGGATGTACTTTCTGTTCAGAAAAACGTCCAGAGCTTGGGGTATGAACTTAGTAATATGGATTGTAGGCTTATCTTTTCAGAGGTTCTACCAGTATACAAGGAACAAAAAGGGAAAGGGCAGCGTGTAGCAGAGTTTAATGTTTGGCTAAAGGAGTGGTATCAAAGGGAAGGCTTTGGTTTTATTAGTCATGATGTCTGCAGCTGGATTCAGAACATCTCTGTCCCCAGCAACCTAAAACTAATAAGGATACCAGTGCATGCAAAATAAATGTTTGTGCAGGTAAGGTTATCAACTTTGCTGTCAACCAAAACCAAGCATTTAATAGTGAGTGCCATACCATGTGCACGAATCAAACAGGTGGCAAGAAAGTAGGGACAGGCAGGCACAACACAGGTTATGTAGACAGTAAACAGTGTCAGACATAAAGATCTCAAGTGCCTGTATACAAATGCACAAAGTCTGGGGAACAGGCAGGGCGAACTCGAACTACTAATACATGAAGGTAAATATGATATAGTTGGAATAACAGAAACTTGGTGGGATGAAACCCATGACTGGAACATACTGGTAGAAGGATACAAACTATTCAAAAAAAAAAAAAAAACAGACCCCATAAAAGAGGAGGTGGAATTGCACTGTATGTAAAGGACCACTATATTGCTACAGAAATGCATGAAACCAAAGATGAAAACCTCCTAGAATGCATATGGGTCAATATAAAAGAAAAAAAGAATGGCATGGCCATAGGTGTATATTATAGGCCACCCAATCAAGCAGAAAAAATAGATGTCCTTTTTGCCAGCCAACTAACAAACATATGCAGGAAACACACAACAATAGTAATGGAAGACTTCAATTATCCTGATATCAATTGGAAAACTAATTCTGCACCAAGTGAGAAATCAAATAAGTTCCTAACCAACCTAGCTGACAACTTTGTTGTCCAAAAGGTAAAGGGTGAAACTAGAGGGACAGCCATACTGGACTTAATTCTTACAAACAGAGAAGAAGTGATAGAGGGAGTTGAAACTGCAGGAGTGAGAGTGACCATGTCATACTAGAATTCAACATAACACAAACACAAGCAACAGAACATAATGACACCAGAGTCTTGGATTTAAAAGAGCTGATTTCAATAAACTCAGAGATAACTTGGGAAAGATTCCATGGATGAAAATCCTAAAGGGGAAAACAACTCAAGAATTTTGGGAAACTCTAAAAAGTATGATCATAGAAGCCCAGACCAGCACAATACCACTGAGAAAGAAAAATAAGAAATCCAAGAAGAAACCAGCATGGCTGCACAAAGATCTCTCTGGCAAATTGAAAGAAAAAAAGGACAAGTACAAAAAATGGAAAGAAGGACATACAGCTAAGGCAGAATATCAGCAGATAGCCAGAATCTGCAAAGATCAGGATAGCAAAGGCTCAGAACGAACAAAGACTTGCAACAAAAGTCAAAGATAATAAAAAGAGTTTCTTCCAACATATAAATAACAAGAAAAAAAATCAAGGAAACAATCGGTCCACTAAAAAGAGAAGATGGCAAGGAAGTAACAGGCAACAGAGAGAAAGCAGAACTGCTTAACTCATTCTTTGCATCTGTCTTCACGCAAAAAGAAACTATAGCTCAACCCACCAAAAACATAACTGTAAAAGACAGACCAGAAATAAAAGTTAAAATAAGCAAAAAAATAGTAAGAGAACACCTGTCTGATCTTGATGAACACAAATCACTGGGGCCTGATGGATCACATCCCAGAGTTTTAAAGGAGCAGGCAGAGGTCATCTCAGAACCACTGCACCATATCTTTCAAAAATCCTGGAGCACCGGGGAACTACCAGAGGACTGGAAAAGAGCTGATGTGCTTCCCATCTTCAAAAAGGGGAAAAAAACAGACCCAGGAAACTATAGACCAATCAGCCTAACATCAATACCCGGGAAGATACTGGAAAAGATAATAAAAAAACAGATCTGCCAACATCTAGAAACATGTAAAGTAATAACTAGCAGTCAGCACGGGTTTGTTAAAAACAGACCATGCCAAACCAATCTTATCTCATTCTTCAACACAGTGACTAAATTAGTAGACCAGCAAAATACTGTGGACATAATATATTTAGATTTCAGTAAGGCATTTGATAAAGTAGACCACAACCTACTTCTTAGTAGGCTAGAAAAAAGTGGAATAGATAACACCACCACTAGATGGATTCGCAACTGGCTGGCAAACCGTACTCAACAAGTAGTCCTTAATGGGTCTAAGTCTACATGGAGGGAAGTAAGCAGTGGGGTGCCACAAGGTTCTGTCTTAGGCCCAGTACTCTTCAATATCTTCATTAACAACTTAGATGAGGGAATAGAAGGGGAACTTACCAAATTTGCAGATGATACTGAGCTGGCAGGAATAGCTAACACCCAAGAAGATAGGCTCAAGATCCAGATGGATCTTGACAGACTAGAACACTGGGCCGTATCTAACAAAATGAAATTCAATGTAGGTAAAAGTAAAGTCCTATACTTTGGCAAGAAAAACCAAAAGTACACATATAGACTGGGTGAAACCAGGCTCAATAGCAGGAACTGGGAGAGGGATCTTGGAGTTTTAGTGGACAACCAGCTAAATATGAGCCAGCAGTGTGCAGCAGCCGTCAAAAAAGCTAATGCAATCCTAAATTGTATTAACAGAGGGATACAGTCAAGATCAAGGGAAGTACTAATACCACTCTATAAAGCCTTAGTAAGACCACACCTAGAGTACTGCATCCAGTTTTGGTCACCACATTATAAAAAAGATGTTGAGGCTCTAGAAAAAGTGCAGAGAAGAGCAACCAGGATGATTAGAGGACTGGAGGCTAAAACATACAACGAACGGTTGCAGGAACTGGGCCTGGCTAGTCTAGTAAAGAGAAGGACCAGGGGAGACATGATAGCGGTCTTCCAATATTTGAGGGGCTGTCACAGGGAGGAAGGGGTCAAGCTTTTTTCTAAAGCTCCTGTAGGCCAGACAAGGAATAATGGATGGAAACTGAACAAGGAGAGATTTAACCTGGAAATAAGGAGAAACTTTCTGACAGTGAGAACAATCAACCAATGGAACAGTTTGCCCTCTGAAGTTGTGGGAGCGCCATCAGTTGTGATTTTTAAGAAGAGATTGGACTGCCATTTGTCAGAAATGGTGTAGGGTCTCCTGCTTGGGCTGGATGACCTACAAGGTCCCTTGCAACTCTGATTATCTGTATCTATATACATTTATTTTTTTAAAAAATATGAAATGTACTGAGGAAATGTGATGGACACATGAACTATAGCACGATTAAATGATATTATAAGTTGCCCAAAGATGCTTAGTGGCCACATAAATCTAATAAAATGTCAATAAACACATTTTACACAGGAAATACACAACAAAGTACACAGGAGAGAAATAAATTATTCAAATACAAGTGAGTCTATTGATGGACTCTAGTATAATTATTGAAAATTTACTAAGCCAGGGCTGTCAAACTCGTGGCCCGCAGGCCAAATGTGTCACATGCTGGCCACGCCCCTGCCAGGTTTAGCGAAGGAGGGAAAAGTCATGTTATGTCATGTTACACCAGCGTGATGATGCAAGTTTGACACCCCTGCACTAAGCAATCAGTGAATCAACCAAGCTGGGCCCAAGCCCAGCTCTGTCATCCAGTGTATGCAGGGATGACAAGTGTCATCATAAAAGACAAGATTGTGGCCACAGTGGTACAATTAACATTCTACCTGTTTTTCAGGTGTTGTGTTGCAGCTGCCATCTTGAATTTTTGACATCTCTTGGCATGACAGTCACCAAGGGGAATAACTAACTTTCTCAGGCCCTGGGGAACCAGTTTCACTGGGTTAACCTTCTCCCACATGAAACTCTTCAGAAGATGTTGCATTGGTGAAAGCTGATGGTCCAAGCATCAAGAGGGCATCTTCAAACCTTAATCTCTATGTGTCTTAATCACTATAGACAATGCAATGCTTGCAGAAGACTGGAGTCCTTATGAAGAGCCTATGAAAAAACTGAGGATTACTTTGTCCATTGGGGTCAGGGATGAAAAGATCAAGTATAATGAGAACGGTAAGTGCAAAAGGTGATCCTGACTTGGGTCTGACTAGTTTGGAACCACAATCCCATTTTGAGACCAGGGAAAAGGAACAAGCCCCTTTTCCTAAAGACACATCCTATCAAGAAACGCCATGGTTGGAAGAGCTAGTAAGAATGATCTGCCTGGCACAATAATAACATAAGGCTTACCGGTACTCCTTCGTTCAAGGGATCTTGTCCAATACCAGCGCTAGGCTTAGTCTGTGCTCCACGGTGAGGGTTATGAACTGCCTCCAGGCAGCTTCGCTTTGTTGAGTGTTCGCCTCTGCTTCACGGATCTCCAGCCCCAAAGTGTTCACTTTTCCAATTATTGATTGTGAAAGCAGCTCTCACCTTTTCCCAAAGTCTCCCTCCATAAGGAAGCTGGGTTTTTTTACCACGGCAAGGAGGTCAAGTGATACTAAGTCAGTAACCTAAATTAGAATGAGGGCAAGAACCTAATTAGGTCAATTTTATCTTTGGGATAAAATTGATAAAAGATAAAGATAAAATTGACCTGGAAAACCAAGGCATATATGAAGTCCCCTGTGCATCAAGTCCTGCCACATACATTGGACAGACCAATAGAAGAATAAGTACCCACCTGGATGAACACAAAAATGCAGTCAAAAAGCTGGAACACACTTCCTCACTAGTCCAACACATGGAAGCCACAGGTCATAGCATCAACTTCAATGGCACCAAAACCCTAGCCACTATAGAAAACCCCAGCCACAGAATCATCAGAGAAGCCATAGAGATTGAAAAAAGACCAGAAAGCATGAATAGAAGAGATGATTCCACCAGACTGTCAATCATTTGGAAGCCTGCACTCACAAACAAAAAAATCTCCACACCACAAGCCAGGCAAACACCTGGGCACAAACAGATCCCCCCTGATACCTCCAGCTCAAACACACCCCAACCAGGCACTCAGATGAAACCTAGCTTCCTAACTAATGATAGCCGTCCATTTACCCGGAGCCAAGCTGCACTAAAGGCCTCCAATAAAGTAACACAATGTTGCCAGCCAATCAAGATACAAAAAGAGCCAAAAAACAGACAGAAGATATTAGAAACACCAATCAAGCAGAACACAGCAAACTCCAAGACCAATAAACACAGACCAAGACTCCCAACCAATCAGGATGAAGAAAAAACCATTCTGGCACAGCAATAGGCTGCCCCAAATTTCAATCTGAAACCACTATAAAAGTCTGACTCACAGATGAACACTATACAGAAGCCTGATGATGGCAGATGAGATTCTGCCGAAACGTCGCTACAACTTTAAAAGCGCAACTACAATGATGTGGGAAAATACCCGAACAAAGCTGAATGCCATAGATATAGATATAGATATATGCAGGTCTTGGCATTTTCGGGTCTTTTCCCATGTAAGATTGAGAGCATCTTGGCAACGTTTCAATGAGGTCTCACTCGCCATCTTCAGGCTGGTGCTTTCGGCTTCGTGCTTGTGCGAGCTCACACAATATATATATTAACTATACATATATATTATATGTATATTAACTATATATATATTAACTCAAGGTAAATCGCACCAAACTTGAATGCAGGAAATACGACTTTAGCAACAGAGTGGTCAATGTCTGGAATCCTCTACCTGACTCTGTGGTTTCTTCCCCAAACCCCCAAAACTTTAACCTTAGACTGTCTGCTATTGACCTCACCCCTTTTCTAAGAGGTCTGTAAGGGGTGTGCATAAGCGTACCAACGTGACTTCCGTCCCTGTCCTATTGTTTCTTTTATTTTTCTTATATGTATCCATGTATTCATAACTATGTTTATCTTGTAAGCAACTGACAAACCAAATAAAATTATATATATATGTATGTATGTATGTATGTATGTATGTATGTATGTATGTATGTATATGTATATGTATATGTATATGTATATGTATATGTGTATGTATGTATATAAATACATAACAGTTAAGATTGCCAAAGACCAGAGCAAAGCCAGGTAAGGGTAACAGTTCAAAAGGCAGCAGAATATGATATTGAACTTAGAAAAGGCCAGCTCTGAGGACAAGTGGTGGGCAGGGGGACAACAAGCCCACTAATCGGGATGATGCTGCCTCTCACAGTTTCAGCAAGTGGCAACCCTGATTGAGCTCTGAAACTTTAAGCAGTGGGAGCCATCTGAGGATTTGAGGGCTGTGCAGTCCTTGGTGCTCTCTGAGCTTGGTTGGGTGTGGGGTTTTTTTTTTGGTTTTTTTTTTGAGAAATGTCATTATCCAACTAGCTAACATTTTCAGCACTAAAGACAATACCTAGTAGGGAAATTAAATGTCTTTAGAAAATTATAACCAGAGCCCAGAGACCACCAAGGACCCTGCAGTTCAACCTTGAGCTACAAATATTCTCTTCTTTAGGTAATTCTAGGTCTGTTTGGCCAAACTGGGAAGTTAAAAAAGAAGTCTCAAAATGCTCAAATGCTCACAAATAATCCCATCTTCCCAATTGTCACCGCAGCTTCCTAGATCTTGGGAGGGGGGGAGGAGAGGCATTTCTAATGCCTTTAAATCCTCCAGAGTTTTTTCCTGCAAGTGTCTGTTCTGAGTGTGGAACAGGAAATCAACTTCTAACTACATCTGGTTTTAGCTCTGAAGGTCTCAAGGTTAGTAGAGAAAATGCCACAAATGTTCAAGTTATCTGAAGATGGCTTTGCTGCAGACAAAGAGAAATATCGTAAGTATTTTGTTTCGAAAGAGAATGCTATGTCACAATTTATCATTTTACCCTAATGTAGTAAAGAAGGAGACCATACATATCTGTATGTACCTCAACATCTATGAATTCACCTTTTATCCCCCAAATTTAAAGCACTAAAGTTCTAATGCTGAATATGTCCTCCTCTTCCTCCTCTCCATCTTCCCTCCTCCTCCTCTTTCTCCTCTTCCTCTCCTCCTCCCTCCTCCTTGCTTCCTCGTCCTGGTGCTCAAGACTGCTTTAAGGCAGCATCTCTTAAAACGTTTCCCCTTAAAGACCCTTCCCAGTTGAAAAATTGACCCCAAAGAACTTTTGTTTGTTGGTTATATTTATAAACAAACCAACAAATATCAGTAATAAATAAATAATAAACTCATTAGAAAGTAGCATAAATATTTTTCATGGAATAACACCCTGTATTTTAAATACCATAGATGGATGGAAGGATGGATGGATGGATAGATAGATAGATAGATAGATAGATAGATAGATAGATAGATAGATAGATAGATAGATAGATAGATAGATAGAATAATGAGAAGACTGACATTGTTCAAAATTGTTATGATTTTATTCCCCCATGGTCTGGCAAATAATTTTGATTGTGTGGAAAGGGTCTTGGGGGACCCCTTAAAGGGGCTACACTTTAAGGCTTCAAGATGAGGAATGAACAGCCACTAGGGGCAGAAAAGAGACACAGAACACTCTTGATGCCACCTAGTGGTTGCTCGGAACTTTCTTTCCTTATTCTTTGGCAGTGGCCTCACATACTTATTTTTATAAAGGCATTTCTGGTTGAAACACAAACTTTTGATGCCCAGGCAGATTGTACTACAGAACCACCACCTTCAAGCAGGATTCAAAAACTAGATGTAAAGCTAACTCTGGGGGAGCACTTGGCTGACAACCCACCTGGTCTAATCAGGAATCTTCAGGAAGGTTACAAATATGGGCCAGAGATCAGTTGCCTCCTTCTGCTATTGCTTCCCGGGAGCTGGCAATGATCGGGAGAGAGGCACCAGCCATCGAGAGTAATGGTTGTTGGATTAGGCTCCAATGTGTGGCTCAGAGCCAAACAGAGCCTCCTGGGTCTTGTGAATTGCCCTCTTTCCTACAGTCAAGAAAGGGTGTGGATAAAGAAAATGTGAATGCATTGAGCCTCCAGCTCCTTGATCATTTGTTTAGCAGATCATCTGTCAAAATGAGGAGTCTGGGGAACTGACCAAGAGAGACTGTGCTCCGTGTTACTAGTGTTCAGGCCATAATTGAAGACGCAATCCTCTGCATTGTAGGGTGCACCCCAGGGCACATGAAATGTCTTGGGCTTCTGTTAAATGAGAAATAAGAGTGTTTGGGGATTGAGCTCCCATGGTTTTTAATGTGTTTTGAGGCTCCCCAGATGCAGTTAGAAGTAAAAACTGAAATCACTCATTGCCAAATCGGCTAACATATATTTTTCTCTTTGTGTTAATTCCTCTTAGAAGCTCTGTTTAAAAAAGGACCAAAAATTAGTGATAACTGGAAGCTTTTTGGCTGGAATCTCTACTATAT
>NW_020719860.1:0-12601 GCF_900518725.1 Notechis scutatus | reverse complement strand
TTTTTTGACGAAAAATTGCTTTTTTTACCAAAAAAAGATGGCGGCGCCCAGCAACCAGCGGCCCGGTAAGGCTTGTTCCGCGGCCCGGTACCGGTCCGCGGACCGGCGGTTGGGGACCCCTGCTCTAAACTACTCAAAATGTCCGCTACCGGTTCTCCAGAACTGGCCAGAACCGGCTGAATGCCAGTGTGAAACCAGTGTGTCATATGCAGTCCCACTCTATTCAGTTCAAACCCAACGAATGGGTGACTCTACTCACCGATTTGGTTGCGTTGAAACATCGGCCCTAGAATTGCTTTCCTTCAACCCTTGGGACTGCCTTTCTCTTATCCTCTGGATGATTCAATTAGATTTGAATTATCCCTCTATTTTAAAATAACAAGTCCACTGAAAGGACACATCTGTCTTGCACCGAGGAGCTCTCGAGAGAAAAATGGCAATTTTTTCTTTCTTTCCCCCCCCCTCCTCTTGCCTTTTCCAAGCCTTACAGCATCTTGAATAGTGCCATCCAGCAAGAGTAATTAGGCATATTGCATCATTTATCTCAATGAAATGAGGGCCATCTCTGACAGCTACTGGGTATTGCGTTGGAAGCTGAAATCCACTTTATCTCAGAAAAAGCTTTAAGCAAGCAGGCTGCTTTCAATGTCCTGAAAGGAGACTCTGATGTATTTACCCAGTTTTGGCCTCTTGACAAAACAAAAAAAACAAACGTAACATCTTTTGTCCTCCCTTATTACATTATCCTAATTCATCTGCTAGACATCGTTTTCTCCTTACCTGTCATCCCGGTCTTGAGCATTGTGTGTTGAGAGCTAATGCACTTCAGAAGAAGATAAAACTCAGAACAGGATATTATTTTCCCCTTTGTTTTAAGGAACAAAAAGAGTAAAACAAAAACAAAAGCCCACTTGCCATAAAACTATTTGAACAAGGAAGTTAAGTTTGTCTCTTTTGACCTGAATAGACTTTCTTTCTCCTACCTATTCAAATTGCAACATCGGGATACAACAAAAAGTGACTGTTGACTCCCAACACCTTGGGGAAGACCAAGAGCTTGTCCCCCTCTTCTTGGTCCTCCAAGAACCAAGAAGAGGGGGACAAGCTATTCTCAAAGCACCTGAAGGCAAGGCAAGAGATAATGGATGGAAACTTATCAAGGAGAGATCCAACCTAGAATAAGTAGGAATTTCCTGACAGTGAGAACAATTAATCCATGGAATGGCTTGCCTTCAAAAAGTTGAGGGCCCTCTATCACTGGAGGTTTTTAAGAAGAGATTGGATAGCCATTTGTCTGGAATGTTTTAGGGTCACCTGTCTTGGGCAGGGGTTGGACTAGAAGACCTCCAAGGTCCCTTCCAACCCTAAGAGTCTATGATTTCCTAAATTTCACAGCTAAGCTCTGCATCTAAAACTCTGCAGCCATTCAAACCCTTTAAAGAACTTCAGGCTTTCCTTCTCAAGAACTGTGCCGCCATCTCGTAATCCTCACCCATTGTCTCCTATCACGCAGATTCTCTGAAGGGCTTGTGTTTTTCTAAATTCCTAATAGGTTTATCTAAGGAGGACAGGAACTTGATTTTGAAGGTTCGCTCACAAATACCGCTCGCATTTGAAACCCAACCCAAAGAGCAGAATTATTTAATCATTTGAAAACCCGTACAGCGTCCCTGGATTGAAAAGGAAACGCAGAACCTCAAAGAAATCTCTGCCTCTTTGTCATGATTATTAGTCAAATGCAAGAAACAAAGGTGTGATTAAAGCAGACTTTGATCCTGTCTAACTTTGAGAGTCTAATTTGAGAGGAGGGGGGAAGGAAAGAAAACAGATCCGTGGAACAGGATAATAAAATTAGCGGCTGCTGAAATTCAACTATTGATTTTCCAGGCATCAGCTGCCTGTTAAGTCTCCCTGGTAATTTTTGGATTTGGGGGATTTTCTCAAACCTTGATTTAGATCGAATGGAAGTGTTGGGAAGATCTCGAAGACTATCTAATTCACTTCAAACTTGGCAACTTTAAGACTTGTGGACTTCAACTCCCAGAATGCTGGCTGAGGTATTCTGGGTGTCGACTCATAAAATATTTCTCTGGTCTTTTTAGAGTTGCCAACAGAAAGGGAGAGGGGAGCAGTGTAGCAGCTTGCAAAACTGAAACTGCATTTCCATAAATGTTTTCAAAGATAGTTTCTAGGTGACCGAAGTTTCTGCCACGCAAAATTCTAACTGGAGAACATGATTGATGACTCTTGGCTATAGATGTGTCCCATTGGAGAATATGAATTATGATACACCCAATAAATCCTTTTTAAGTTTTGTAAGTTTGGCTTGAGACTCATGATTTAAATGGGGGTAGCTCCCGGAATCCTGACACTAGGTGTTGAACTCCGCAGGTCTTAAATTTGCCAAGTTTGATTTAATTCTGATTTAATTCAATCTCCTCCATCTCAGAGCAGTTGGCAATCCCACTGGTGGTCTTTTAGCTTCTCTTAGACACCTCCAGTGAACGAGTTCCACCAGCCAGGCAGCATTTTCCAATGTTGATCAGCTCTTGGTATCAGGAATGTACTTTCCTGCCCCGCAACCAAGAAATACCTCCTTGCAATTTAGACCCAACTGATGGTTTTTGGTCCAGTCCTCTGGAACAACTCCAGACTGTTCTGCCTTGCCTTCTAAATGATAACCTTTCAGTTCCTTGAAGACAGCTACTGCATCATGTCTTCCTGTGGATATTTTTCCTCCCCCCAGTCCAGCCTACTCATAACTCATGTGTCAGGTCAGAAGCCTGGATAGAGCTCAAAAGTTAGAGTTAGGATAGAGTTCAAAAACACTACGAGTTTATTTATTTGATTTGTCAATCGCTTACAAGATAATAGGTATAAGTACAAATAAATGGGGACAATAGGACAGGGACAGTAGGCACGATTGTGCGCTTATGCACGTATAAGTGTATAATTTATTTCATGCCACTTATACACAAGAATCTCTTCTACTAACAGTCAAAGTAAAATGGTGCCAGATGAGAGTCAACAGACTCCAAGAAAAGGCTAGACTTAGATCTCTTATGGGGCATAGAGATTCCAAACTGATGGTGTGTTTGACCCCGCCCTCAAGCTCAACCTCATATCTCCTACAACCATTCCTCCAATGGTTCCTCATGGGTTATTCTATCCAATAAAGGAGAATGTTTGTAGCTCAGATTGAAATGAGGGGTTCTTACTGCTCTCTGAGTTTGCTTGCTTTCTTGAAGACGTTTCATTACCCAAGCTAGGTAACAGCATCAGGGCTTGGAAGGGAGTGGGGTTTTTGTAGAAAAGAGGAGGAGGAGGATGTTACCTAGTTTGGGTAATGAAGCATCTTCAAGAAAACAAGCAAGTTCAGAGAGCACTAAGGGTTATTTTTTCCCCTGCCCCTTGTCGTCTTAGGAGTACAAAGTGAATGCGATATTCAAGGTGTGGACTGACAAAATAATAAAAGTCTTTGACTTTTCTCTTGATGCAGCCTGGAATTGCATCTATTTCCCTCCCACCCTCTCCTGCCTCCTTCTTATGCTGCTGTACCCCATTGCTGGCTCGTTCTTGTTTTGTGACCGATTCACTTTCATTTTTCATGAACTGCAGCATGGTATGGTTCTTCCTGTTCAAACCTGTTACACATGCTCTTTATTATTTTTACTGAAATGTAGGAATCTGGCTCATTTTGCTGCTAAACCAGCATCCGGCCACCATATACTGCAGTATCATATGGTTTACTTGACTCTTGTGTATTATAGAACACAAAACTATGGCTTTTTAACCAAGGTTTACTCACAGGAATTAATTTGCTGCCTCCCACTCCTTGGAATTTTGTTGCTGAAGTCCAGTAACAAGCTGGTCAATTTGCTTTTTTTTATTAGGGCCAATTTTGACGGGGGAGAGAATTCAATAGCATAAAAAAAGGACTCCATCTTACAACCCTCCAAAATAAAAAACAAAATTGAAAAGGTTGATTTTTGAGAGCTGAGCTAGTCAAGATTCAAATGATCTTGCAAGAGATATACCAGGAGGGGAAAAAAAACTGATTTCCTAGACAATCTCATTGCAGCTTTATTGGTCTGAAGGAATAAAAACTGACCAGCATAACAGAAAAAAAAATCTGTTCTCTGAAGTGCAAAAGGAACCACAGCAAGGAGGCACATCCAAGACATAAAAAGAACCCTAGGTCTTCCTGCAGTGGCTAGTTGTGAAGAATTTTATTCCGAGCAATTTTGTCTCGTTTTTTGGCACACCAGCATTTCATTTTTCAATCCAGACACTGCAGTTTCTTTCACTGATGGTGACAGAAACACTGCAGAAAAATCCTTCCACTCATTTTGCTTGCAGTCACAACGGGAAACTTTATGCAGGGGGAGGAGGAGGAAGAGGAGGAGGAGGAGGAGGAGGAGGAAGAAGAAGGAAGAAGAAGGAAAAAGGAAGAAGAAGGAGAAAGAAGGAGGAGGAAGGAAGGAAGGAAGGAAGGAAGGAAGGAAGGAAGGAAGGAAGGAAGGAAGGAAGGAAGAAGACGAAGACGAAGACGAAGACGAAGACGAAGACGAAGACGAAGACGAAGACGAAGACGAAGAAGAAGAAGAAGAAGAAGAAGAAGAAGAAGAAGAAGAAGAAGAAGAAGAAGAAGAGCAGCTTATTTATCAGTAGAATTAATAGTGGGACATCTACTTTATCAAAATAGAATAAGAGAATTGGAGGGGTCCTTCAGGTCTTCTGTACAACCTTAGTGCTAGTTAGTGAATTCTGGAAGTTGAAGTCCACAAGTCTTAAGGTTGGACACCCCGGCTTTAAGAGCTGGTACAAATGGTAGCAAACTTCAAGAACAATTAGATGAAGCCACCAACCAACTGGACCTGCTGACACATCCATTGACCCAACTTTTTCCTTCTGCTGATCTACTGTCAGAATATCCATGGTTCCCTAATGTCTTACTGATTTTGGGAAGATCTCCAAAAGCAACAGAATTGGAATAATCGTGTGAGAAATGGGCCAGGTTTGCATAGCCAGGGGCATTTCATTTCCTCCCCAATCTTCGACATGCCAAGGTTTCCCCCCCCCACATCTTATTCCAAAGCTTTTGGTCACAATAAATGTTTGTTCATTTCTTTTATTTGATGGGATAGAAAGATGGTGCTTAAATGAAGCTGAGAATAAATAGGAGTTAGTAGTAATTAAAATACTAAATGAATTGTAAACTTGGAAGGACTCATCATTCATCCATACTCAAGAGGGGTCTATTCAGCTCCTTCTTAAAAAATTCCAGAGATGGAGAACCACAGCTTTCATAGCTAGATTATTCCATTGTCATGTAGATCTTACAATCATGAAATTTTCCTTATATTTAAACAAAATCTGGTGAAGCGGAATGTAGTCTGGATTTCCAGGAGGAAGGGGCTGCTTTCCATGGGGGAAAGAAGCAACTGAGCTTGGAAAATTTGGTCGGCACGACAAGGGTTCAAATGGCTCCTTCCTACCTATTCCCAGAGTATATCAATAGTTCTGTTGCTTTAGTGTGGCAAGATTCTGTCTGCAAGTCAAGAACAATAAAGGGTACTACTCTTAAGTGACTCCATGTGTCATTCTTGGTTCTTGAAGCCTGACACCTGGGTAGCTACAACTTATAGCGTTACTTCTGGTCCTAGTTTCCAATGTCACTGAAAATAATTCTTGGCCATTTTCCTCGTACATGCATACAGATTTAAAAAACACTGAAACCTGTACAAGCAATAATAACTTAAACACCTGGTAAAAAGAGAGACAGGTGTAGCCTATTTTTCTAAGGATGAAGAAAAGGGGGAAATGCATTCCAAGGCTCAGGGGAAGAGAATACCTCTTCTGGCATCCTGGATCAACAGCCCACGGAAAAGAACCATTGGGGGCGGGAAATCATTTTTTTTGCAAATCTTTGGAATTTGAAGAACTTCTCCATAGCTTTCAGTGCACTGGATCATGTGATCAAAGTCATGTGATCAATGCTTGGCAACCCTCATGTATTTATGAGGGTTGCAGAATTCCAGGAGTCATGTGGTTACCATTGGTGACTTCTGACCCAAGAAGCAAAGTCAATGCAGGAAACCGGATTCATTGAACAACCTACCATGGCTGAAAAACATTTTTCAAATTGAGTGATTCCCTTATCAAAAACTCTGCTTGGCAACAGACATTCTGATCCCAGTAGTGATCATAATTCAAGGACTACTTGCATTTGAAATGTTGACATTATACAGCAAACATATTTAGGATAAATGGTGAATTTCAAAATTGTTTCCACTCTCTCTCTCTCTCTCTCTCTTTTTTTAGGGAAGATCATTGAAGGCAAGCTCTTTACAAGAAGCACCAGGGAAATCAATGAAATAATTAGTCATCATGACTAATTTAAATCCCATTAATTTCAATGGGACTTTGTTTAAAAAGATGTATTGATGAAGTATAACAAGAAACAAGGAAAACAACAATGATAACCCAATCAGGAAAAAAATTACAGAATGATTTGAAAAGTACTGCAACTGAAAATAATATCCATATAAATTAACACAGAACTAGCTTAATCATATATCTTAGTCCACCATTTCTCAACCTTGGAAATTTTAAGCTGGCTGGGGAATTCTTGGAATTGAAGTCCATCCATCTTAAAGTTGCCAAGTTGAGAAACACTAGCTGCATTAAATATGGACTATATAGAAATATATGGCTCCATCACCTTATATTTACAATGTAAAGACATTTCAAAAATCAATAAGGAAAACATCTCCTGAATCCACTGTTTAATATCTGGACTCTTAGTTCCTTGCCGCCAATGTAGGAAAATTTTCCACATTTCCCAAGGCCAGAATTGTTCCTGTCAGGTTCAAAAGACCAGATCCACATGTGAAGATCCAGTTACCGATGTATTGCTACGCAAGGAATCTTCTCAAGTAATGGTTAGCACCTACCTGGAGTTAGATAAGGGTCATCGGAATTAAAGGGAGGTTGGACTTACTTAATTTGTGGCTATGTAGAGATTCTAGGCTGATTCCTCTTTTAATTCCACCCCCAGATTCTGCCAGTCCTTCTGCTACAGTTTCTTAGTAGTTTGAATATTTGAACCTTATAAAACATCTCAATCTTATAGCACATGAAACACAGAGGAAGGGGGAAACCTACTATGATTGCCCAGTTTCCAAGTTCCGCAGCAATCTCCAGATGGGAAAAAATTCTTCTGCTTCTGGATTCATATCCATTTTGTTCTTCACACAAATCCTCAAACATGGAGACACGCTGAACCTTTTTTTAACAAGACGAGGCACAATACTTTTTAATGTGACAAAAGTATATGCCCCTTGGCTGGGAAAAGTTGGTCCTTCTGTCAGTCAGATTAGCCCATCCTGGCTGCTAGCACTTGTCCTCAAAGCAACTGAAGAACTATCGCTTTGAATCTCAAGAGGAGAGAATTTCAACTCAATCAGTTGCGACACTTCATCTGATCCGTTTTATATGTGGGAGTGTTAAGTCAATCAGGTGAATTAACGAAGGCAAAACAGACAGCTGAAACTCTATCCCAGGTTCATCCTATGTTGCAGATGCACAGAAAGGATCTACTGTGACATTTCCTTGGGAAGTTCCATTTTTTAAAAAATTACAGCTTTCAAAGAATCACCCTAAATCATCTTTGTTTGGTTGAATGTGTCATGTGAAGCCATCTAAAGAACTAAACATACTGCATAGTTTCCATCCATTGCTTCTTGCCCTGCCTTCAGGTGCTTTGGAGAATAGCTTGACTCCCTCTTCTTTGTGGCAGCCCCTCAAATATTGGAACCCTACTATCATGTCACCCCTAGTCCTTCTTTTCATTAGATTAGACATACCCAATTCCTGCAAGCCCTCAAATATCTTAACCACTGAGCCACCACGCCACGCTTATATTAGGGAAGACTAGTGTAAAAGGTGGAAAATACATGTTATTCTTTTACTGCAGCAAACTACATTAGATCTTCTAGTTTGGTGTTTATATTGGCCACCAGTTGCAAAAAGATAGAAGTTTCGACACTGGTCCTTAACTAATTTTTTATGGATTTCCCAGAGGCATTTGCCAGGAGGCTAAACCTTTCATCTGATCCCAAAGGATTCATTTTATCTTCTTACAAGAATAACCTTAACCGGAGCTTAAGGATGGTTATCTTTTTTTCCCCAGTACATAATTATTTAGTTGAGATCAGTGATTGCAGAAACAAGACACAGCAAAGTTGTTCCATCAAGTGGATTGCGCCAGGCAGACTTCTTAAAAATGTTAATAAATCATTTTTGGGCAGCAGGACCAAGCAGGCAGAAAATCTGTGAAACCCACATCAGCATTCAGCAGTGCTCTTTCATCTCGCCCAGAGTTTGGTTAAGTTTCACATCTACTCTGTGTGTTACATGCATCTTTTTTTTTTTTAAGTGCTGCTTTGTAAATGTTTTGAGTCAAATGTCCCCTTATCTTAAGTCCTATGATGAATACAGTAGAATAGAGGAGAGGAGAGGAGAGGAGAGGAGAGGAGAGGAGTGGAATTGAATGGGATGCGATGCAATGGGATGGGATGGGATGGGATGGGATGGAATAGAATAGAATAGAATAGAATAGAATAGAATAGAATAGAATACAATAGAATAGAAAGGATAGAATAAAGAACTTTTTTTAAAAAGCAACAAGAAATGTGAGAGTTGACCCTGTGTCCATGTATTCACCCACCCACCCACCCGCCCGAATTTAGTTGCCCAAAGCTGTAGTATAGAGAACATTCTTACTGGAACAAAATCCTTACTGGTACAAAACCGGGACTTTTCCAAGATATGCCAAACATTAAGGAATGAGAAACAAGATGGTGACACAAAAGCTTTTCCACCATCGTTGGCTAATCAAAACTAATCCAAAATAATTAGCATGACATGAACAGATGCACAGAAAGACGTAAGTGCAATATTTGAGTTTACCAAATAAGGAGAAAGGGGAGAAAAGGTAAAGGGAGAGAAGTAGTAAGTCAGAAAGAAAAAGAAAAAAATAATTACAGGCACAAGGTAAAAGGAAAGGAATGGAAAATAGCTAAATCTTGTTTAAATTAGCACAAAACATTGTACATCTCCACAATTTTCTATCCTTGCGATTGCAACATACACTTCTCACTTTTATTTTGAACAACTCATCATCTTCATTGCAACCCAACTTCAGGCGGTCCTCGACTTATGACCACAATCGAGCCCAAGATTTCTTGTTAATTGAGTTTTGCTGCCATTGTTAAATGAGTTTTGCTCCCATTACAACCCATTGTGGTTCATGTCGTGTTTATTTAATGATTGCAGAAGTAGGTCGTAAAATTGGGCACAAGTCACACAACAATCTGCTTCATGACTGTCATGACTTATGACTGAAATTGCAGGCTCAATTACGGCTCTAAATCAAAGATTCCCTATACGGCATTGCCTCTTCCCGAGAAAAATCTGGAAACAATTTGCAGAAATGAAATAAGAGAAACCAGGGAGAGGCAAGTGAAATAATAAAACGGCCACGTGGTCTGAAGTAGAGGGAACATCAAATCTTTCATCCCTGGTTTAAAAAAAAAAAGAAGAAGAACTGAGTTTTGTTTTAATGGTGATGCTAGAAATGTAAATATTCCATTGTGCCAACTGAGATGCGATGAGAAACAACAGGAATGAATTCGTGTTGAACAGATTGTCTGAGTTGGAAAATAACTTAATGCGGTTGTTTAAAACTTAAACAAAATGTTGCGTGACGGAAATGGCTGGTGGGAGAGAGATTAAAAGTGACATCTTTCTGAGGGAAAGAAGAAATATTTGTATAGGAGAACCAGGCAGGCCGAGCACGTTGAAATCCATTCGTGAGGAAAAGCTCATATTATAGAATTTTCACTCTTGTAAATTTGTATGTCCTTAGTGACTGGAAGGAGGGGGAGGGAAACCCAATGTAAGTGATTTCTGAACTTAATCAAACTCTCTCTCTCTCTCTCCCCCTGAGAACAGAGCTGGAGATGGCGTCCTGTGAATCCAAATAAAGAACGATCGATCGGTAGGAAAACGGGGTGGGGAATTTTCCTGCAGACTTTTTGGGGGGATTTTCCCAGGGTCTCTGGTCCATGGGATTTAAAATTATGAGTTTGGGGGTCCCAGAGGTCCAAAAGTTTGCCGACCCCTGCCCCATACCTTCTCTTCTTTGGGATGGTCATTCACAAGGATCTGAAGATGCCTCTCCTATCCTGTTTCTTGCAGAATTTAGCCTCCGAGACCCCTCCCCTCACTATCTTCAGAGCACCATTTTGCACGTAGCTGACCGGTTCATCGCTTCCACTTAGAAAGGAACAGACTCTGTGAATCCTACACACCGCTGAGCAGTAACCTCTTTTACAGATTATGTCACTTTGTTTGGAAGGAAACCCATCGTAGATTTTCTTGTCCATCCTTAATGTGCATACCTGTAAGGCAGGGGTGGGCTTCAAATATTTCTCTGCCAGGTTGCTGGATGGGCGTGGCCATGGTGGGCGTGGCCTAGTCGGGGTCTTGCACCACAGCCGGAGGGGGCAATTTTCACCTTCCCCAGGCTCCGGAGGGTTTTCTTGAGCCTCTGGGAGGGAGAAAATGGGCTCCCCCAGGCTCCAGAGGCGCTCCGGAGGCCCATTTTTTTGCCCTCCCTGAGTCTCTGTGCAGGTACTGTACTTACCTGGCATCCAAAATGGGCCACACGGGGACTCTTGGGAGGGGCAGGGTGGGGTGGTGGGGACAGCCAGGTGTGGGATTTACCAGTTCGCCGAACTGCGCGGAATCTTAGCTCGAGGATTGTCCAAATCTGTGCAAACCCGTAGCAGCCCACCCCTACTATCAGGCCCCCATAAAGCATGCAAAGACTCCAGCCTCTCCATACCTTCCCATGTCTAAAAAAAGTTCTAAGAAACTATTCATTGTCTTTGCCTTTGATTCCGCATTGTTCTGACCTAGTTTTCCCCAATAGCACGAAGCCTCGTCCCGATTAAACCCCTTTTATTTATCTTACCAGGAATTCCTCACCAGCAAAGTCCTGCCCAACAGTCTTTCAAGATATTTCTCAGTTACAGACCTTGATCAGGCTTGGAGATTTGCCAGGCCGTTATCTTTCAGATGCCACACTGTAATTGGCAAGAACGCAGGAACTTCACACTAAGGAACTAATTGTCTCCTGCAAAAAAAAACCCACTCCCCTTTCGCTCCTCTTTTATCCCCTTTGGGAGGGAATAACTCGCATCCAGCAAAGTCCCGGCAAACAGTCTTTCAAGAGTGATTTACAACCACAGAGCCTTATCAGGCTTGGAGAGTTGCCAGGCCGATAGCTTCCAAGCGCCACGCTGTACAAGAAAATGCTTGGCAAGGAGACTCTGAGAGTCATAAACAAATCTTCACACTCATTAAAGGAACTAATTTGTCTCCTGCAAACATCACTCCCATTTTGCTCATCTTTATTCCCTATGGGAGGGGCCATTCACCATCCACCTGTGGCTTTACTCCCGAGTCGACCCTTGTTCCTTAACTGTTCTCCTGGCAGCTCTGTGCATGCGCACACTGGGAACAGGCTCCAGCTGTTCTTCTGCCTCACTGATGTCCAAATCCAAAGGCAGCTGACAATTGTCAGATGGCCCTGGCCCCATCTCTGCCTCCCCAGCGCTCATCAGAGCCTTCCCCAGATTCCAGGACCGGCCCATGTTCCTTCCCAACCTTCTCACTGTCCGACTCTGCTGCCAGCTCTGCTGGCCACTGGTGGGCCACAACACACAGATTGTTCCACTTTTCCTGGAAGAAAACCCAGAGTAGATTTTCTTTTTTAACATCCTTAATATGCATATAAATCTCCCATAAAGCATGCAAAGACCCGGCCCCTCCACACCTTCCGATTTCTTTAAAAAAAATAATAATCCTAAGAAGCCTTTCATTTTCTTTCTCCTTGATTCTCTTCCGCTAAGATCTCCAAAGTCAAGAAGTGGCAGACAAGAAGACAACAGCAAAGTCAATCAGGGGATCAAAGATGAGCTAGAGACAAACTCCCAAGAGGTTCAAAGGATGCTCGGGGGATATGCAGAAGGAGCCTGCAAGCACCGTTTTCCAACGAGCCCGTTTTAATAAAAGGCATAAGCTTTGCCATCTGTAGCTCGTTTTGTCAGTCCACGCCAGTTTGCATCACTTATCTCCATCTCGCCATTCTCTGCATCTGATGATTGAACTCCAAGCAGGAGACAGAATTTTATTACCCAAATATCCATTTCCCAGGCTCAGATTGTATAATTTTATGGTTGCCCCCTGCCTCCCTTCAAATGTACATTCTTAAGAAGGAGTAGGATGTTATTGCGCAAGCCCAACGGAGAAATAGAGATCTGGTGCTGCGATTTCTCACACCTACAGCCATTTGTGACTGTGAAATACTAACAAGCCAAGCCGCTCACTTGATCTTGAATCTCCTGACTTGGAAAAGTTTTACATAGAATAGGATAGAATTCTTTATTGGCCAAGGGTGATTGGACACACAAGGAATTTGTCTTGGTGCAAATGCTCTCAGTGTACATAAAAGAAAAGATACATCCGTCAA
>NW_020719859.1:0-12602 GCF_900518725.1 Notechis scutatus | reverse complement strand
GATTTCCATCTGCTATTTCCGTAGGGAAGGAGAGTGAGAGAAAACAAACTTTCCCTTTTAAACTTTCTTCCACCGCTTTTTACGATCTTCTTTGGGAACAATGTATCTTTAATGAAGTTAAGTTTCCAGGGTGTTTAGATGTTATTTGTTATCCCGGTTCAACCAAAAACTTTCACTTTCTCAGCTTCCTCCTGCACTTTCTTGTCCAGATGAAAGCTTCTTTGTGGCGGCCATTGCTCACCGCCGCTCCACCGCTTTTGGAAAAGGGAGTAAAGCCAGCTGAGGAGGGGGATTGCGATTCCCCCGGACCCCTGCTGGGTCTCCCCTATCTTCAGTCACCTCTACGGGGTTACTATTAACCCCCAAATCCAGCTGGATCAGGGGTACTCCAGCGGCGAGCGCAGCAGGAACCGTGCACGATCGCAGATTCCTGCCGCCGCCACAGCCTTGCAAAACGGAAGTCAAAAGGTGCCTTTTCTTTTGAGCGTCTCATCCAATCACAGCGCTCCTTGTTCCTTTGGGTCTGTGGTAGAACTAGGAGAACAACGGTTATAATGACGGCCCCCCTTGTTAGTCTCTTCCAAAGAGGCCCCGTTGTACAATGAGGAGAATAACGGTCATAATCAGGATGTAAAATATGATGGATATTTTTAAAAAAGACCCGACACAGACATTGCACTGTTGCTCTAGAAATGGAACTTGATGTACGACAAAGGAATAAAATAATTTTTAAAATCCATGCAAGTTCATAGCCTCCAGCATGTCTTATAACGGATTCCATAGTAAATGTTTTGCTGTGTGGAAAAAGCACAAAAAGCCACAAACACAATTCCCTAAATAATAGGGGGGCGGGGGGACTGCTGAATCCCCCGGGGGAGCCTCTTCTTCAGCGGCGGGGCTGCTCTGGAAAAGGGGCGCCAGGCGATCTCCCCGGATAGCGGTCCTGGAGGGAGGGACCCTCGAAGAGGAGGGGGAGGCTCCTGCAGGTATCCTGTCCCTGTCCTGTCCCCGGCCTTCCAAGTGGTGGGCAGCGGCTTCCGGGCCCCGGGGATCGTCTGGCTGGCCTCGCAGGCCTGGGCACGGAGGCCTCGTGGGGTGGGGGAGGGGTTAGGGGGTCCTCCTGACGCTCAGGTGGGCCGGTTCCGGGGCCGCCCAGGTGACTGAACCCCGCGGAGGTTGGATGGGGAGGAATCCACCCCACCTGAACCCCAATGCAAGGCAGGTTTCTTCCCGTGGAGTGGCTTCTCTCCTCTCTCTGCGCTCCCGAGGCTCCCTCGCCTCCTCCGGGGTTGCCGCCTGTGGTTGGCGGGATGAAGGGGGGAGGTGGGGGGAGCCACGGCACCCCTCAGCCCCACAGCCAGGGCGAAAGGCAGGAGCGGAGGGACCCCCGGCTGCCCCTCCTGGCTGCTCAGCCCCGCCGCCCCCGGAGGAGAGACTGGGGGGGGGCAGAGAAGGCCGGGGGTCCTTTCAGAGCATTTGGGGGGGGCAGTTTGGAGCTCTAGGCAGAGAAACAGGTGAGGGGAGGGGGGGTCACACTTGACCCCCCTCCCCCCAAGAGAGGATGGGCCCCCTCCCCCTCCTCCCCAGGGGGCTCACTCCCCGCTGCTCTCCCGCTCCCCTGGAGCGCTTCTCAGGGAGATCCAGGGCGCCCCGACCATCCCTGCTGCCCCCCAGCCCCCCCCATTCCTTTGGAAAGAAATCTCTTTTTCCTCCTTTCAGCGTTTGGCTTCGTTCATTCGGAGCCTCCGATTTCCTGGTTTCCCTAAAAATGGGGGTCTCCCTGATTCTGCCTTTGATATTTGTCTCTCTTGTCTTCTTTCAGGTTATCGGGGTCTTTGTGCAACCATGCTGGTTTCTTCTGGGATCCTCCTTCCCTTCTTTCCCTATTCTTTGTCCTTTCCTTTCCTTTCCTTTCCTTTCCTTTCCTTTCCTTTCCTTTCCTTTCCTTTCCTTTCCTATTCCTTTTCCTCCTCCCTTCCTCATCTATTGACTTCACTTCCTTCCCATCTTCCTTTTCCTTTCCTCCTCCTATTTATTTCCTTTCTTTTCGTTCTTTTCCTTCACTTCCCTATCCTTCCCTTTCCTTCCCTATTCTTTTTCCTTTCCTGCCCTTTCCTTCCCTATTCGTTTTCCTTTCCTTTCCTCCTCCGTTCCTCATCTATTGACTTCAGTTTCTTCCCATCTTCCTTTTCTGCTTCCTTTGCCTTTCCTCCTCCTATTTATTTCCTTTCCTTCTGTTCTAATTCTGCCTTCAAAAGAAAAACTCCATGGGTGACTTCAAACTATCCTCAGGGGAGTCTGAGTTCCCATGGAAAGACAAGGGGGAGAGACCCGTCCACCTCCTTTGGGGGTCTCTCTGACCCTCCCCCCCAATTTCTTCCCCTCTGCTGGGACTCGGGGGGACCCCGAGGGGGTTTCCTTCCTGCCTCCGTCCAGACCGTTCCAGGCATTCTGGCTGGGCCTGTCGGTCAGCAGAGGAGCTGCTTTCTCTCTGGCCCCAAGTGGGCCCCCTCCCGTCAGACTCGGGGAAGGAGGGAGGGGCAGGAAAGACGGGGCTGGGGGGGGGAGAGGGGGAACCGGGGGGGCCGGGGGGTCATGGGGGGGTGATTCTGCCTACTGAGATGAGGTGGACCCTGTTCTGTCTTTAAATTGCTGGCTGAATATAAAGACAGTCAGGCAAACTCTACAAAGGCTTCCATACAAAGTTTCTTTATTGAATCACAAGGCATTCTTAAGGCATAACTCACAGTTATGTCTAGATTCATCTAATGTCCAAATCTTTGCATAGCTGACTTCATAGTGTGAAAGTATAGTGATCTTCATCCCGTAATGATGGAGCAAAGGGTGAGACTCCAACACGCTGCTGGGGTCCAAGCAAGAGTAAAGGCAACTCCCCCAACCCAACCAAGGGTCAATTCGGTGACCAATCAGGATTACAGATGTGACCACATGACATGAACTACATTTCCCATGATGCATTAACTACATTTCCCATGAGACATTCCCTTAAGGGGACAGCTCCCAATTCCCAATTAACTATATACTGTCTGGACAGTACAGGCCAGTTGCTTTCGTGGTGTGGAGACAATAACTTGGTCCTCAACACCAATAAGACCAAGGAGCTTATAGTGGATTATAGAAGGAACAGATCAGACTTGCAGCCCTTGCTTATCAATGGAGACCGAGTGGAGCAAGTGGCCAGTTGTAAGTTTCTGGCTGTTACCCTAAAAGAGGACCTGACCTGGGTGCTCACATTGCAGCCCTGGTCAAAAGGGCCCAGCAGAGATTATACTACCTGAGGCTTCTCAGGAAACAACGACTGAATGGAAAACTGCTGGTGACTTTCTACCGCTGCACCATAGAGAGCATTTTAACTTACTGCACCTCTGTAGGGTTTGCCAATTGCACCGGGGCAGATAGGACAGCGCCCCAGAGGGTGAATGTCATTGCCCAGAAGATCGTTGGTTGCCCTCTCCCCTCTTTGGAAGAGCTTTAGAGCTCCCACTGTCTTAAGAAAGTTCAAAACATCCTCAAAGATCCATCTCATCCTAGAACCCTTTTTCTGAACTATGACCATCTGGCAGATGGTGCACAATAATAAAAACAAGGACAAATAGGGTGAAAAACAGCTTCTATCCCAGGGCAGGAGCTCCGTTGAATTCTGCTGTATAGTGCGGTGTTGGTGTGGTGTCATGGGGAGGTTTCAGTTCAGTGTGTGGAGGGTGAAGGATGTTTGTGTTTATTTTCATGGTTATGATGTGCACTGAAGATTTCGTTGTACAAGGTACAATGACATTCAACTCAACCACTGTCCCTTTTCCCCTCCCCTGCATAGGGGAGAGAAGGGCGGCCTGGAGGGGCCTTTCCTGCCCTCCAGAAGCCCCTCTTGATCCTGGGAAGCTCCCCCATCCCTGAGCCGGGCCCCCCGTCCTTGTTCCTGACCTTCCATGAGGGGGGACTTTGCTCCTGGAAGCCTCCCCACTAGGCTCCTCTCTCTTGGGGGACAATGGCAGCCCAGGAGGTGAGACCAGGGTCCTTGTCCAGGTGCCGGGGGGGTCACAGCGCTTTGGGTGCGGGGGCAAAACCTCCAGCCAAACTGGGCAGGAGCGAATGGGGGGCCTGAGGGGTTTCCTCCCTCTGGTTCTGGGACTGAATCCCCTCGGAGGATGGATAGGGGCACCGGCCCAGAACCCCCCACACCCAGGGCCTGATCTGGGGGACCTTCTGGGCCCACAACTCCTGCCGGAGGAGCAGGGGCAGCTGTGGTCGGGGGGTCCTCCCCCTTTCCTGAGCCACGTGACTCCCTTCACGGCCCCCACGCCCTGCTCGCCTCTGGGATGGACTCCCGCAGCACTCTCTCCATCGGGTGGCCCTTGGAGAGTGTCCGGGGACTCCAGCTGAGGCAGCTGCCAGGACAGCCGAGTCTCTGCTCAGATGGCAGGTGGGCCTCCACTCACGACATTTCATTTAGTGGCCGCTCAAAGTCACAACGGTCCTGAGAAAGGGACTTTTGGCCATTCCTCACGCTTACAATTACGGCAGCATCCCCATGGTCAGGTGATTGGGCAGCTGCCTCCTATTTATGATGTCATAGTGTCCCGGACTCATGGGGGGGCCTTTGGGGAGGCAAGCAACATCAATGGGGAAGCTAGATTCACTTAAGAACTGCTGGAAGAAAGGTCGTAAAATGGGGCAAAACACACTTAACGACTGCATTATATAGCCAGACGTTCTGGACTCCATTGTGGTCGTAAGTCGAGGACCCTCTAGAGGCTCATTCAGAGGCCTCCTTCCCAATCGGGGCAGCCACATTGAACCCAGAGACCCACAACTGCACCCAAAGGCCCAGAGTGCGACTGGGACAGGAGGGGAGGAGGGGAGGCAGGTGGGGCCTCCTGAGACTTTGCCTCCTTCCTCACCTGGGCTGGGTCCTCACTTGGATCCCCCAGGGAGACACACACACACACACACACACACACAGAGTGTGGCTGTTGGGGGGGCTGTGCAGGGTCCCTCTTGCCTGGGGGATCCCCTCCATGCCAGCCTGGGAGCCAAGGGGGGGGGCAGAAGGGCCGGATCCTCTGAGGCCCTTTGGCCAGCCCTGAGCCAGGAGAAGGGAAGGGATCCAGGCCAAGCGGAGGGAAGGGAGGCCTTTGCTCCATCCGGTCTCGGCCCCAAGAGAGGCGGGCAGGGAGGCCTGGGAGAGGCGGGGGGCCTGAGCAGCTCTGTTCCCCAGGAAGGAGGCTCCTTCCTCTGCCAGACAAAAGCCTCCCTCCACCCCCCCAAACCCAGCTCCCATCTCCAGGGACCCCCAGCCCCCCCACCTGAGCCTCGGGGCCCTTCCTGGTCCGGCCACAGAGGGCGGGGGAGGCAGCTGCCATTTCCCAGGGTCCCTCCTGGTAGCCCCCCTCCCTGAAGTGGGGGGGCTGGGGAGCCCCAGACTGGCACTTCCTCCTTCCTGGGGGCTGCTTGTCCTGAGGCTGGGCCAGACCCCCCCAGGCCCCTTTCCCTGGAGGACTTTCCTCCCCTCTGCTGCCCTGCGACCCCCCCTTCCCCCCCTGGGGCTGGCATGGTGTCTCTGGGGCTGCAGGGAGGAAAGAGGCTCCTGGGGGGAGAGCAGGGACCCCCCTTCAGCCCCCCCTCCAGACAGGGAGAAGCTCCCCTGGGGGTCAAAGGGATCCTTTCCAGCTGATCGCAGGGATCTGGGATCTCTAGGGGGAGAAAACACCTCTAGATTAAAGGGTGCTTTGGGGGGTGCGGCTGCCCCTCTTCCCAGTGGTGGAATTCAACATTTTTACTACCAGTTCTGTGGGCGTGGCTTATTTGGTGGGCATGGCTTGATGGTCATGTGACTGGATGGGCGTGGCCAACTCAATGTCACTCACATCAAGGGGTGCCTCACCTGGCCCCTCCCCTCCCAGCCATTCCTTCTCACCCAGCTTCAACTTTTCTATAGTTCTGTAAAAATGTTGTGCACCTTTTTTGACTTTATTATCTGCTTACTATAGATGTCCTTTCATGGACCACTGAAGGGAGGAAATGGCTCACATGCTTTGCCCAAGAGGGTGATAGGCACCAGGCTTTTAAGGGGCTGCCAGAAAGAAGGGGGGGCAATATATTTTCCAAAGAAGCAGAAGGCAAAACAAGAAGCAATGGATGGAAACTGAACAGAGAGAGAAGCAACCTAAAACTAAGGAGAAATTTTCTGACAGAACAATTAACCAGTGGAACTGCCTGTCTCCAGAAGTTCTGGGTGCTCAATCACTGGAAGTTTTTAAAAGACTGGACAGCCATTTCTCTGAAATGTTAGAGGGTCCCCCCAAAAGTCCCTTCTAAGTGTTATTCTGACACCTTTCCCAGGACCTCTACTCAGAGTTTGGCATCCTCAGTTTTCCTGCCTGAGCTGGGGGTTGGACTAGAAGACCTCCACGGTCCCTTTCAACTCTTGTTAAACACATGTGTATTTTATGCTCTGGACTATAGGCATTGAATGCATGTAAACCCTGAAAAATATGTGGTAGCCCTGGGCAAAAGAAAGGCAGTAGAATCACTCTAGATGTAGGGACAGTGTAAAATATTAACACATGATAAATAATGGAAGAATTAAAAATAATAGCACAGAGTTTTATCTCTCTCTCCCTTCCTATTTCTTTTTCTTTCTTTTTCTTTGTCTCTTTCTGTCTTTCTCTCCCTTCCTTTCTTTTTCTCTCTCTCTCACACACAACACTCTCTCTCCCTATTTCTTTTTCTTTCTTTCTTCCTTCCTTCCTTCCTCCCTCCCTCCCTCCCTTCCTTCCTTCCTTCCTTCCTTCCTTCCTTCCTTCCTTCCTTCCTTCCTTTCTCTCTTCTCTCTCTCTCTCTCTCTCACACACGCACCCCTGTCAGCCTTCATTCCCTCTCACTCCAGGCACCTTACTCACAAGGGGAAGTGAATCCAGCATTAGAGAAGTTCTGCAGGTAAACGAACTTGCACTTGAAGCTCCTGCAAACTTCCCCATGGCTGGATTTCCCCCCACCCAGCTTTCTTTCCCTCTTGCTCCAGGCACTTTACTCACAAGGGGAAGCGATACTTCTAGTGTCCATGAAGAATCCAGCCTTGGAACAGTTTTGCAGGTTAACAGACCGCTGCTCCGCCCATAGTCATGTGTTTTCAAGTGGTTGCTTGAAAATGCATGGCTAGGGCAGGGGAGCAGTCCTTTAAACTGGGGCAGTGCCAGTGAGCATCGGGTGGGCGGGGCAAGCGAGTGAGTGGAAACTGGGCGACCGGGTTGGGGGTGTGGCCAGCTAGATGTTGCTACCGGTTCGGCAACCCACGCCAAATTCTTGCTACCGGTTCGCCCGAGTAGGTGCAAACCGGCTGAATAGCACTCTGATATAATGTCTTCTAAAATACCCCTGTGTTTTAGTTCCCTTGTACCATAGGAAAGCATGCCACCCTAACAGCAAGTCATGTCCTTCTAATGTCAATAACCTACTATTTTTCAACGTTATCCATTCCTTTACCCACATCAAACTTGACGCTTGATAATATAGTTCCCAGTTAGGCAGGCCAAATCCTCCTCTTACTCTGGCATCTTGCAACAGTTTAAGTTTTATTCTTGCTTTCTTTCCCTGCCAGATATATTTCAACACTATTTTATTCAATTCTTTAAAGTAATCTTTCCCTATCCTAATTGGAATTGTCTGGAATAAATATAATATTCTAGGTAATATATTCATCTTAATCATTCAAATTCTCCCTATTAATGACAACTGTAAATTTTCCCATTTAGTCAAGTCTGTCGTAATCTGTTGTTTAAGTTTATAATAATTATCCTCTTTAAGTGTACTGCATCGTGCTGACAAATATAACCCTAAATATTTAACCTTATTTGTGACCTGGATCTGCAAAACTTCTGCTAATTCTTTCTTCTGTCTTACTAACATATTCTTTGTCAGTATCTTAGTTTTATCTTTATTTATTTTCAAACCTGCTACTTTTCCATATGTCTCCAATTTTTCTGTTAATTTAGATGCTGTTTCTAAAGGATCCTCTAAAATAAAAACCAGATCATCTGCAAATGCTTGTAACTTGTATTCTTCCTTTTTAATTTTCATTCCTTTTATATCGTTTTCTTCTCTAATATTCCTGTTCAGTACTTCTAATGTTAACACAAACAACAGAGGCGACAGTGGACAACCTTGTCTAGTTCCTTTTCTTATGTCAATAGACTCTGTAAATTCACCATTTATCATTACCTTTGCAGTTTGTTTATGATATATCATTTCTATTGCTTGAATGAATTTCTTACCAAAGCCCAACTGTTCTAATTGCAATGTCATAAATTGCCAATTCAGGTTATCAAAGGCTTTCTGTGCATCTAGAAACATCAAGGCCATTTGTTTTTCAAGATGTGCTTCATAATATTCCAACGTATCCAGAATTATTCTCACATTGTCTTTAATTTGTCTCTTTGGCAGAAACCCATTTTGATCCGGATGGATAAAGTAATTTAAATATCTTTTAAGTCTTTCTGCCAATATTGAAGCAAAGATTTTATAATCCAAATTTAGCAGGGATATAGGTCTATAGTTCTTGATTTGCTGTGGGTCGGCATCTCCCTTTGGCACAAGTGTAATATACGCTTCTGTCCATGATTTGGGTAGCCTCTTCTTTAACATAACTTCATTCATCACTTCTAATAATGGAAGATTCAACACTTCTTGTAGTATTTTATAAAATTCCGCTGGAAGTCCGTCTGGTCCTGGCGCCTTTCCATTATTTTGTCTTTTCAATGCTTCAGTCAACATCATTGTTATCTTCCCATCTAACATAGTTTCAATATCTTTGAGTATCTGGGGTAGATTTACTTCTTGTAAGTATTGCTTAATACTTACCTCTTCTACCTTCTCTTGTTCATACAATTTCCCATAATAGTCTTGTATAATTTTTTCTTCTCTTTATTACCGTAGCAAACTTGCCCTTGTTCATCTATTAGTTGCATTATTTTTCTTGATTCTCTCTCTTTTCTCAATTTATATGCTAACAACCTGCCTCGTTTATTTGCATCTTCAAAGTAATTCTGTTTAGCACTTCTAATTTTTTGAGGTAATTCTTCTTTTTCCATTAATCCCATTTTATGTTTAATTGTGTCCATTTTTATTTTAATGTCTCTTTTCTGTGGAAGCTTCTCTTCTCTTCTCTAATGTCTCTTGTAACTCTTTTAGTCTCTTGTCATCCTCCAATGTTTTGAAAAATTTTCTCTGTTTTATATTTCTTTTCCTTGTGTAGTCTATTATTAAGCCTCTGGCATAGGCCTTCATTGTATCCCAAAGTTTCTGTAATGATGTGTTCTCTTTTTTATTTTCCATAAAAAAAGGTTAGTTCTTTTTCCATTTTCTGTACAAAGTCTTTTTCCTTTAATATCGTATTATTTAGAGTCCATCTAGATCTTCTCTTTTGTCTTTTCCACGAGACTATTATTGGGTTGTGGTCTGCTCAAGTACTTGCTTCTATCTTAATTTTCTGTATATTGGGAATCAATTCCGTTGACATCCATATCATGTCTATTCGAGACCATGATGCATGTCCATTTGAATAAAATGTGTATTGTTTATTTTTAGCATTTCTGTCCCTCCATGCATCTTTTAGATTTATTTCTTCTGCCATTTGAAAAAAGGATTTTGGGAGTGTCTTTCTACTTCTCTTTATTGTTTTCTGCGCTTTATAATCCATTTTCTCCTCAATTATTCCATTGAAGTCTCCCATCATACATATATTAGTATAGTCCAACTCGATTATTTTCATATGTAATTTCCTGTAAAATTCTTCTTGGTTATCATTTGGAGTGTAGATTGCTATCAAAAGTATTTTTAAGTCATTGTCTATTATTTCTACCATCAGTATTCTTCCATCATCATCTGTATAAATCTGTTCTGCAGGAATTGTATCTTTAATATATAGAACCACTCCTCTTTTCTTACATCATGTCAATGCAGTAAATATTTTCCCTAATTTTGGTCGTGCCAATATTTGTTCATGCTGCTTTTTAATATATTCCTCTTGTAGGCAGATTATGCCAAGTTTTAATTTCTTTAATTTGTGAAATATTTTCCTTCTTTTAATAGCTAAATTAAGATCATTTACATTAATTGTAATCATTTTTTTCCATTTTTATACTTTATAGGAGGGATTTATGGCTCTAGTAGATCTTGGTTCTCGCTCTCTAGGTTCACCGCCTACTGCACCTTCTTCTTTTTCAGTTGCAACCAGACATTCCTCTTGAAATTCAATTAGTGACTCTTCTCTTCTTATGTCCTCCTCTTTCCCTCTGAAATATTCTGTGTAGAAAAGCTCTGCCTTTTCAATTGAATCAATTCTGTGTCTTTGCTCCTGCCATATAAACATGAGGCCTTCTGGTATCAGCCATCTGTAGTTAACACCTTTCTTGAGTAACATTTTAATCAAAAATTGATTTTCTCTTCTTATTTCTCTCACTCTTCTTGGTACCTGTTTCAGAACCACAATTTCTTTATCTTTATATTTTAGTGTTTTTTCTCTTGCCCTTTTCTTCTTCTACATTCTGGAATCTAAGATAAAACTCTGACCTGTCCATTTCCCATCCCAATGAGCTCTTATCCTTTTCAACCACATTCAATCAAGTATCAATATCTCCAATTTTCTTATCTCTTTGTATATTCTGTTCTTCAATTTTCTAGAATCTATCCCCATATTTCATCATCATCTGGTGGATATTCTCAACTTTTTCATCTGTCTTTTCAGTTCTTTGTTCAATATTTTCAATTCTCTTTTCAATGTTCTCTGTTCTTACTTGTATCTTTTGAATTCCTTGCATAATCATCTGTAATGTCACTTCCTTATCTTTTTCCTGTTGCAACATGATCTGTATTGATTGTTGTCCTCCAGATGGTGGAGATTGGTATCAAAGAAGCAGTAGTTGTTGTCTTTCTGCTCATCTTCCAAAAAAATAAACAAAAAAGGCTGCAAAAAAAGGGGGGGGGATTTATTCAGGCTCTTGTATACCTTAATCCAATCAGTTCCACTTATTTAAAAATAGAACTAAAAAAGGAAAAGGAACCAGAAAGGGAACATTAAAAAAAGATTAAAAGGAAAAAAAATCTTCTTTAGAGATATAAAAAAGAAAAAAGAAAAGAGCTATAAAAAAGAGAGAGAGAAATTCAAATTCCTTGCCAGTAGGCCACAGTCCAACTAAAAAATTTCTGGATGGGGGGTGGGGGGGACAAAAAGGGGGGGGGGGGAAAGGCCAGCTAAAAGCAAACTCTGCCACCATATAATGTCCAAAGCTCTTTCATCAAGTTTCAAACCAGATTTATAGTTCTCTCTTAAAGGTCACCACAATCTTCTTTCTTTCACTTAAAACTCTTCAGACTCCAGCCATTAATAGTTCCAAAGAAGAGCATCTGTGTACATGCTCATCCAGCTATCTTCTCAATACACAGGCTCAGAGTCCTTGACTATAACAGGAGTTTATAAACAAGAAAGAGAAAACAATGTACCCAAGCCTCTGGGTGGCAGTGTTACTTATTTCCCTCTACTTTCACTCCCCCCTCCAATCCAGCTCCCCCCCAAAAAAAGAGAAACAAAAAAAGAGTAAAATAAAAAAGGCTAATAAAAAAAATTAAAACGTTGAGGAATTAAGTAAAAAGAATAATCTTCAACAAAAGAGACCTTTAAAAAAAAGGAAGGAAAACCAGTCCAGTTTAAAAATGGAAGTCTATTACATAAATTACAACCATAAAAAGGAGGGGGGGGAAATCACTAAGTTTAATACCAGCTCAATCTCGCCACTTCATCATTTCTATTTTCACTTTTAACTGTAGTTTTAAAATCTTTAGGGTGTTCTTTAAAAAAAATAGTAGTATACAAATTGTCTCACCAGACCGACACGCTTTCTCCACTTTCTTCCATTCTGGAGCTGTCCCAGCTTCAGCAGCTTGATGGCTGCCTCTCCGCCATTGGCAAAAAAGGCTTCTCCTGGATCAACCAGGGACTTTGCAATGTCCCTGGGATCGACAGGATGAGTCCTTTTCAATCACCATCTCTACGGGACAGTTTAGGTCCTTGTGGACCCTCCAGCAGCAAAAATATCGATGGCAAACTTGGAGCATCAAGATCACCCGTTGTATTGCTCCACCCTCTCCAAAGAAAAGAACTTTTAAAAGTGGAAAGTGATATAGAGCACCACCAAATGGTTAAAGACGATTTTCCTTCATGATTTTATGGAAAATCACTGATCTTATAATTGCTATGAGATAAAAGAATAATAAAAGGACAAGAACCCCGGAAACTTAAAAAAAGGAGGAAGAAATTGTAGTAATAGGATAAATGAATGCAATATCTGGGACTGTTGGATGTTGATTGTGATAAAGAGACAGAGGGATTAATAAGGTCAATAGAGACAAAAGGAGACCTTTGGCAAGGATCACAACAAAAGACTTTGAATTTTAATAACACAACTGATTAAGCAAAATGGAAGAAATAAGCAAAGACTTTAAGTCGGAATCACAAACTGTAAGTGGAATGCTGAAAGAAAGAAGGGAATTATTGGACATACTGGCAAAAAAAATAATGGCGATGCAGT
>NW_020719858.1:0-12603 GCF_900518725.1 Notechis scutatus | reverse complement strand
AGGGAAGAAGTGTCCTGTGAAGAAGTGTCCTGTGCCTCTATAGGGCTGTGATAAAACACAATCACAAGAAGGATGGTGTTTTTTTTCATTGTCAAAGTTCTGACACCAGTATTTTCTCTTTGTGGGTATTTGTCTATTTAGGTTTGTTTGTGCATCTGCATAAAACAAAGTGTCAGGTTGAGAACTTGTTGAGTTTCAACGTGTGAGTTTTCCATCCCTTAATTTAGAGAACAACGCATAGAGAGAAAGAGGGCATGTTCACACAGACTTAAATTTCCATATTCATCCCACCCAAGGCAAAATACTCCTTTCCCTTCTCTTTAGGAAATCTTGTCTCTTCTTTTCAGCCATCTTATCTTAATATAGGATAATCTAATTTGCTATCCTGTCCTTCCCTGGCTGCACTGGTGGGATTTAAAATTTTTAATACTGGTTCTGTGGGCCTGGCTTGGTAGGCGTGGCATGTCTTGGTGGACATTTATTTTTATTTTATTTATTTTATTTGATTTGCCAATTGTTTACAAGATAATAAGTATAAGTGTATACATAGTTGTGAATACATGAAATGGGTACATATAAGAAAAATAAAAGAAGAATAAGAGAAACAATAGGACAGGGACGGTAGGCACGTTGGTGCGCTTATGCACGCCCCCTACAGACCTCTTAGGAAAGGGGTGAGGTCAATAGTAGACAGTCTAAGGTTAAAGTTTTTGGGGTTTGGGGAAGAAACTACAGAGTCGGGTAGAGTATTCCAGACATTGACCACTCTATTGCTGAAGTCGTATTTCCTGCAATCAAGTTTGGTGCGGTTAACTTTGAGTTTGTATCTATTGTGTGCTCTTGTGTTGTTATGGTTGAAGCTGAAGTATTCATTGACAGGTAGGACATTGCAATGTATGATTTTATATACCATGCTTAAATCAGACCGAAGACGGCGTAATTCAAGGTTTTCTAGTTCTAGAATTTCAAGTCTGGTGGCATAAGGTATTCTACAACGAGTAGAGGAGTGGAGAACTCTTCTTGTGAAATATTTCTGGACTTTCTCAATTGTGCTAATATCAGATACGTAATGTGGGTTTCAGACTGATGAACTGTATTTGAGTATTGGTCTAGCAAATGTTTTGTATGCTCTGGTTAGTAGTGTGATATTACCAGAGAAAAAGCTACGTAGGATTAGGTTAACAACTCTTAATGCCTTTTTGGCTATGTAGTTGCAGTGGGCTCTAGCACTTAGATCATTAGATGGCTTGGTAGGCATGGCAAGGGGAGGATACTGTAAAACCTCCATTCCCACCCCACTCCAGGGGAAGGATATACTGCAAAATTCATTCCCACCCCAGGGTAAGTTTACTGCAAAATCCCCATTCCCTTCCCACTCCACTAACATGCTTTCCAGCTTCTTTTTCCTGTGCAGGGCAACAAAAGAAGACCCAGCTGATCAGCTGGGACTCAGGAGGCAGAGAATAGATGGGGGTATGGCCAGTCAGAGGTAGTATTCTCAAATTTTCCTCTACCAATTCTCCAAACTTCTCAAAATTTCCGCTACCAGTTCTCCAGAACTGCACAGAACCTGCTGAATACCATCTCTGAGCCAGTCACATGACCGCCAAGCCATGCCCAGATAGTCACATGACCACCAAGTCACACCCAGCCAGTCACATGACCACCAAGCCATGCCCACATAATTAGCCACACCCACACAGTCACATGACCCCTAGGCCACACCCATAAAATAGGCCACGCCCACAGAACCTGCTAATTGTCATTATTGTCATGGCAAACTTTGGAAAACCAATGGGAAGTAAGCAAATTTAAAGATTTATCCAGTATGAACGATTGAGGTCCAAAATTAAAACCCTACAGGAAATGTTGTAAGTGCCAGAGCCCACTGTAACAATATTGCCAAAGAAGTATTGTGAGATGTTAACCTAATCTTGCATAGCTTCTTCTCTGGTAATATTGTACCGCTAACTAGAGCACGCAAAACATTTGCTAGACCAATTATTCTTCTTGCAACAGAATATATTATACCACCAGACTTGAAAGTTTGGGCTTAGACAATTTAGAATTACGCCACCTTCAATCTGACCTAAGCGTAGTACATAAAATTATCTGCTACAATCTCCTACCCATCAATGACTACTTCAGCTTTGACCAAAACAATAGAAGATCACACAATAGATACAAACATAAGGTGTAGAGTTGTAATTGCAGGAATGTTCCTGTCTGATGGCAAACCTCAGGTAATGAATGTTTGCAAAGCAAATACAACTCGGGCAAACAAAGTCATTAATGTAAAGGAGGATTAGAGAGAGGAATTAAACATTTATTAGACTTTAACTAGAGATAGTTAATTGTGTTAATTACTATGCTAAACAGTAATGAAAGTTAAGCAATAACTAAAGTGAACCAATGTTAGAGGATTACTAAAAATGTGTATAAATGCAAGACTAGACTCCAATAAAGTTCATCATGATTCATTTGATCATGATCAAACATTTCGACTGCCTCGTCATTACAACAAGTGGCACCTGAACAGGGACCCTCTTACTTCTTCCGGCAAGGATTTGGTGTACCTTCAACCCTTTGTGGTTTCTTCAACCTTTTTCGGTTTCTGTAAGTATGGGGTCTTCGCTTTCTGAGGAACAAAGGAAGCATGTAGATGAATTAGGCTATTTGTTGAAGAAAAATAATATTGAGGTACCATAGAAAAATCTCTTAAGGCTGGTCCCGGAGATTGCAGCTCAGTGCTTATGGTATCCAGAAGAGGGGTCTTTAAAATTAACTGATTGGGAACGTTTAGGGAAAACATTGCATACTGAACCTAGAGCAAAAATAGAAGTTTTGCAGGTGAGGCATGCAATTGAAACATTTGGTCACAATGAACTTTCTCTTTTAACACCTCCACCTTCACGTTACACTAATGCTGTCATTTATCCTCCTTCTTCACCTGAATATATGTCTTCCATTCCCTCAGCTTTTGCAGATACAGGGCAAAAGCCTCCTGACTCTATTGTTCAGTCTTCTTTTCAGAAAATGGTTGAGGACTGTAAAAAAGATGCCTCTGTCTCAGGAATAGAACTTGCAGAATTACTGTCTGTTTGTCCAGTACAATATCATCCTGGTCAGGGGCCACAACTTGGACTGCAAGTAGCAGAATGGGAGGGTCTGCCTTATCAGATCTTAGGAGAGTTAAAAAAGGAAGTTACAGACTATGGGATTAGTGGTAATTTTACAAGAGGACTTGTAGAAGGAATAAAAAATGGTTATACAATGATTCCTGAAGATTGGAAGCAAATATTACCTGACTCCTCCAGCAGTCTCTCTCACTCCCCCACAGCCACAGCTAGTAGCGCTGGAATTGATTTAATCACTCAAGAGGAAATTGAGTTTAAATTTCCCTTGGAAGTTAAAATAGTTCCATCTCAATTTAAAGGACCTCTTCCTTCAGGATTAGTTGGCTTAATTTTGCCTCGTTCTTCTGCACACAAAAAGGGCTGTTTTGTTGTGCCTGAGGTAATAGATTCAGATTACATTGGTATCCTCATGATTCAGATTTGGGTGAATCTTCCTCAAGTTCTTCCTTGTAATTCTTCTGTTGTTCAATTGTTTCTTCTTCTATATGAAAATCCATCTCCTGGTATAGGTAATCGTGTGGATACAAGATTTGGATTGACTTCTTTATCTGTAGGCTTACTTCATCAGCTGAACTCCTCTCATCCTTTGTTAACACTCTTCCTAAATAAACAACCATTTCAAGGGTTATTGGATACTGGAGCCGATGTTACTGTCATCTCCTCTTTACATTGGCTAGTACAGTGGCAAAAATGACAGTTTCTTCATTGTGGGGAATAGGAGGTTCTACAGCTGCTTGGCAGAGTGTTCAAGAAATTAATGTTACAAAATTTGCTGGTAAGCTTTTTTCCTACAACCATACATTCTAGATATTCATACTAATATTTGGGGCCGTAATATCCTTTCTCTTCTTAATGTCAATTTGATTCTTGATTATGGCTCTTCCTCTTAAATGGCTCTGTTCTACGCTGGTTTGGGTGGAACAATGACCATTATCAAGGGAAAAACTTGCTGCTTTACAACAATTGGTTCAAGAACAATTGGCTGCTGGTCATATAGAACCTTCTGCTAGTCTTGGAATACTCCTGTTTTTGTTATAAAAAAGAAAAATGGGAAATGACATTTCCTTCATGATTTAAGAGAAGTTTTTAATAATAGCATGCCCACAAAACAATATCATTGGCAAGTGTTGCCTCAGGGAATGCTTAATTCCCCTACACTTTGTCAATATTTCGTGGATAATGCTCTTCAATCCTTTAGGAATAAATTTCCTTCCTATTTAGTCTATCATTATATGGATGATATATTGATAGCAGCCCCAGATTTTGATGAATCTAAATTGTTAAAAGAGTTAATGGATATTGTGGCACAACAGGGATTGTATATAGCCTCAGACAAAATTTAAAAGGTAGAACCTTACACCTACTTAGGATATAGAATGTTGCACAATTTCTCCATTCCAATTCTTCCTGAATTACAAGTACAGAAATCATATACTTTAGTACAATGGCAAAAATTACTTGGCATTATTAATTGGGCACGCCCATTCTTCTACATTACAACTGGTGATATGTTGCCCTTATTTCAGTCTTTGAAGGGAGCACAATCACCAGGAGATCTAGTTGTATTAACTGATCTTCAAAGAACATGCCTTCAAGAAATATTGTATAAGTTTAAGCATCGATATGTGGACAGGATAACATCCTTAACAATAGGACTTTGTTTAGCTATTCTTCCCACTGCACCCTTACCCACGGGATGTCTTTATTCTAATGACTCTCCACAAGCAGTCAACATTCATGAATGGATTAATTTGTCAGCTACTCTGCCTAGAATCATTTATCCTTATCAATCAGCATTAGAGGATTTGATTATTAAAGGTTGTAAATGAGCCTTACATCTTACAGGACAGGATCTCATTAGCATAGCTTTCACTGATACAAAAGTTGAACATGAGCATTTGATGATGATTTCAGAATCATATCAGATAGCCTTTTCTCAATATGTGGGAAACTTGTTGTATTCTTTACCCAAGGATCCTAGAATAGTGGTTACTACTACTTTAAATCTGGCCTTTTCTTTCATTTTTGTACAAAATCCTATTTTTATTTTTTTTTTAAATATAGTTTATTAATTTTTACAATTAAAACCAGTCACAATACATACACAAATAAGCAAAAGAAAGAAAGAAAAAAAGAAAGAAGAAAGAAGAGGAAGAGAGGGAAAGAATTTTGAGAAAAGAAAGAAAGAAAGAGGTTACAGGATTAAAAGTATTCTTATTTTAACAGTTTGCAAGATCTTCTTTTGTTTTCATCACCTTAACTTGTGTCATATAACTACACCTGTTTTTAACTTATATCGTTACCTCGTTATTATGTATTGATACTTTTCTTTTATGCCTTATAATATATTATTTATCTTTGGTCAATCCAATTATACCAACAATTCCAGCTATCATAGTATAGTGAAGTGTCTTTGTTTTTTAGCGCCAAAGTCAATTTATCCATTTCTGTGCATTTTGAGATTTTTTCAATAATCATTTCTTCTGATGGAATTTGATGTTGTTTCCAGTGTTGAGCGAAGGCTAATCTGGCCGCTGTTAAAATGTGTATTGTTATGTATTTGGTTTTTTTGGAAATTTGCTTATCAAAAATCCCTAGTAGGAAGGACTCTGGTTTGTATTCGATCTGCTCTTTGGTGATTTCTTCCAACCAAGTTTTGATTTTCTTCCAATACTTTTGGGTTTCTGCACAAGACCACCACATATGGAAAAAGGTTCCTTCTTTTTTCCTACACTTCTAGCAATGCGGACTCATGTTGGGGTGCATCTTCGCTAACCTCGAAGGGGGGAGATGCCATCTATAAAACATTTTATAAAGATTTTCCTTGTATGCTGCCGATTTGGTAATCTTATTGTTTCTGCCCCAAACTTTCTCCCATTCCGCTAATGTGATGCTGCGCCCTACGTTCTTACTCCAAGCAATCATATTTCCTTTTACGATTTCTTCTTCTAGTTTCTAATAAGTAGTTATAAAATTTTGTTATGTTTTTTTTTTATTTGATCCTAATAAAATTTTATCTAACTGTTTGTTAGTGTTTGGGGATTAACCCCTAGCAGAGTATTGCAGCAGTAGTCAAGCCAGGCAGCCAAACGAGAGTGGAAGGGCCCCAGAGTATACACACACTGAACACAAACACTGTTTGTAGTTTAAATAGTATTTAATCCAATTAGAGTTTAAAGCATTGTCATTCAGTCCATTAAGTCATTCACAGTATTTCCATCCAGTAAGACTCACTAGTATAGTCCAAGTTAAGAGTCCTTGCAATATCTTTATCAGCCGATAAAGATATCTTCTCCTCCTCCGGTTTCACTCTCCAGAGAAACAAACGCTGGATATTCAACAAGACGTTCAAACAGTAGAACAGTAGAATTACGCAGTAAATCAGCAAACAGTAGCAAACAAGAACAGTTCAGTCACAGGCACTCACAGTCAGTAATCACAGTTAGTCGCAGTAAGACACAGTTAGTTGCAGTAAGCTTTCCAGCTTCTAATGCTTCCTTATATTGTAACTTGTAACCGCACCCTTAATTGGCAAATTGCCTGCAGCATTGTGCTTAAAGTGATAAGCACTTAAACCATGATATCTAAGTTTTATATATTTATTCACCCAAACCATATTTGGTATCAATGTTATACCTAACACTGTTGCAGTTTGTTATTAATTCCGAATTCTTTTTTGTCTTGTTTATATCTGCTTTGAATCTGAAGGTAAACCCATTGATCAATTTTATGTCCTTGCTCTTGAAGATCCAGCCTCGGTTTCAAATTTCCTTGTGGGTCTAATAAGTCTTTGTATTTAATCATTTTGGTAAGCTCCAAATTGTTTGGGTGAATCATTGCCTCCATTGTTGAAATCCATACTGGTACTTTTGTATAATGTTTTTTCCTTATTTTCCTCCAAATTGTTAATAGTGCGTCTCTAATTAAATGTCTATGGAAATATTTTTGACTGGTTTTCCCTACGTCCCATAGAAAGGCGTGCCACCCCCTTTGTAAATCATGGCCTTCTAGAAATAGTATTCTTTTATTGGTTAAATTCACCCAATCCTTCAACCAAACTAATGAGGTGGCCATATGGTATAACTCCCAGTTTGGAAATGCTAACCCTCCCCTGCTCTTCATATCCTGCATTGCTTTTACATTTATTCTGGGTTTTTTCCCTTGCCAAATAAATTTCAGGGTTGTTCTATTGAGTTCTTCAAAAAACTTTTTATGTAATTTAATTGGGATCGTTTGGAATAGGTACAAGAATTTAGGGAGAATGTTCATTTTAATAGTAGCAATTCGGCCTAGTAGTGAAATTTGAAGTTTCCCCCACGATTCTAAATCTTTCTTTACCTGGTGTATCAGTTTATCATAATTGTTTTCTTTAAGTGTCTTACAGTGTGGGGTTAGCCAAATTCCTAAGTATTTCACTTTCTTTGTCACTTGTATATGCATTATTTCTTCTAGTTCTATTTTCTGTTTTTCTGTTAGGTTTTTGGTCATTAATTTGGTTTTTTTTTTGTTTATTTTAAGTCCCGCTACTGCTCCAAATTTCTCTAATTCACTCATCAATTTTGGTCTCCTGTCTTTTGGTTCTTCAAGGAAGAAAATCATGTCGTCCGCAAACGCTTGCAATTTATATTCCTCTTTCTTAACTGTTAATCCCTTTATATCTGAATTCCACCTAATTCGTGTTAATAATGTCTCTAATGCTAATATGAAGAGCAGGGGAGAGAGTGGGCAACCCTGTCTCACTCCTTTTTCTATCTTTATTGGGCGGGTGCATTCCCCATTCACTATTATATTAGCTTGTTGTGTATCATATATAGTTGTTATAATATTTTCAAATTTGGTACCCAGATTCAAATTATAAATTTTTTGAATTAAAAATTGCCAATTCAAATTATCGAAAGCTTTTTCTGCATCTAGGAACATGAGTGCTACTTGTCTCTCTGGATGGGCTTCATAAAATTCTAGTACGTCTAATACTATTCTTACATTATTCTTTATTTGCCTAGTTGGAAGGAATCCGTTTTGATCTTCATGTATATACAAGTTTAGCAATCTTTTTAATCTGTTTGCTATAATAGAAGTGAATATTTTATAATCAGTATTTAGGAGTGAAATCGGCCTGTAATTGTTTATATATCTGGGATCTGTATCCTCCTTCGGGATCAGCGAAATCAGTGCCCCCCTCCATGAGTCCGGCATCCTGGCTGCTAGTAAAATGTCATTAAAAACTTCCACCATAAGTGGTCCGATTTGATCTGCTATTGCCTTGTACAGCTCCCCTGGGATCCCGTCTGGGCCCGGGGTTTTATTATTTTTCTGGCTCTCTATTGCTGATTTCAATTCCGATTCAGTAATGTCTTTATTTAATAGTTCAGCCATTTCTTCCCCAATTGCCTTATCCTTTACTTCATCTAGATAATTCCTTATTCTATCTTCACTGACATCCTCTCTTTTGTATAAATCTTCAAAGTATTTATGAATGATTTCTTTTTTCTGTTCTATTTCCTGGTATGTATCTCCTTTGCTATCTATTAACTGGTATATCAATCTCTTCTCTTTCTTTTTTTTCAATTTATAAGATAGCCATCTTCCTGGCTTGTTGGCATGTTCAAAATAGATTTGTCTGGTTAAGTTCAAATTCATAGTCATTTTCTCTTGATCAATTAAATTCAGTTTGTGTTTGACTATACTTATCTGATTTTGCAGTTTGGATTCTTTTGGGTTATTTTGTAGAAGGGTTTCTAGCTCCTTAATTCTTTATTGTAATTTGTTTTGTTGGGAATATTTTTCCTTGTTTCTCTTGGCATTATAAGAGATTGTTGTGCCTCTTATAACCGCCTTCATCGTATCCCAGACATTTTGTTTCATGGTTTCTCCATTATCATTTTCTTTAATAAAAAAATTCAATTCCTCCTTTAATTTATTAATGTATTCTTTCTCTCTTATTAATTGAGTGTTTAAGGTCCATCTTTCCTTTGGTTTTGCCCTGCCCTTCCATATTACCTGTATTGGATTATGGTCTGCCCATTCATTAGGCAAAATTTCCACTTCTTTTTTCTCGTTTGCTATCTCCCCACTCATCCATGCCATATCAATCCGTGTCCATGTTTGGTGGGGATTTGAATAAAATGTAAATTGTCTTTTTTCAGGATGTAATCTTCTCCATATATCTGTCAGGTTTAGCTCTTTCATCATTTCCCTACAAATCTTGGGAAGCTCTCTCTTCCCCTTTTTATTCTTCCCGGCATTACTGTGATCATTTTGGAAATCAGCAATGGAGTTGAAGTCCCCTACCATACAAATATTTCTTTTTTGCAATTCAACCAATTTTCCATATAGGTGTTTAAAAAACTCTTTTTGGTCTCCATTTGGGGCATATATTACTACTAAAAGAATTGGAATATCATTAATCCAGATCTGCAAACCCAGAGTCCTTCCTTCTAAGTCCGACCATATTAGCTCAGATTTCAAATCCTCTTTCACATATACTGCGATTCCCTTCTTTTTCTCCTCATCTGCTGGTGTGGTAAATAACTTTCCTAATTTCGGGCATTCTAAATATTTTTCATCCTTCTTCTTTATATGAGTTTCTTGCAGGCACGTTATATCTGCATTATGTTTAATTAATTTAGATAATATCCTTTTTCTCTTAATTGTTGAATTTAAACCATTTATGTTTATTGATAGTAATTTTTTTTCTTCTCCCATCTATTTAGTTTTGTTTTGCTCTTTGTCGTGTAACAATTCCTCTCTCTTCTTGCACTTGTATTGATGTAGTTCCTTCTGTCTTTTGTTGTGGATAGGTATTTTCTTGGTTTCCTACCGTTCCAGTTCTATTTTTATGTCCACTGTATTCTTCTTGAAACTTTGTGTCCAATTTCTCTCTACTACTTTGCTCCTGTGGGCCCACCATCCGTTCGTAAAAATCCTGGGCTTTTTCCATAGTATCTATTTTGATTTTCCTCTCTTTCCACGACACTAACATTCCTTCTGGAATAAGCCATTTAAATGTGATTCTTTTTTTATTTAAATATGCTGCCAGAAATTTATAGTCACGCCTTTGTTCCCTTATTCTCCTCGGTATCTGTTTAAGAATCACAATTTCTTTCTCTTTGTAGGTTATTGTTTTATCTCTTGAGGTTCTATATATCATGTCTTGAACACATCTTCTAGTGAATCGTATATGTACTTCCCTGGAACATTTGTGGCATCTTGCATAGTTTGTATTGACCTGGTAGACTTCATCAAACTCTTTTTGAATTTCATCTTTATCCATCTTCAATAAACCGGCCAGTATTTCTGCCATCAAGTATTCCAGGTCTTCTTCTTTTGATTCTGCCACATTTTGGAATCTTAGGTAAGTTGCTGCCTTGTCCATTTCTAGGAGGACAAGGGAGTCCTCCATTTCTTTGCTCATGCTTTTGAGATCTTCATCCACCCTTTCTAATTCCCTTTCTGTTCGTTCGGTTCTTTTCTCTACTTCTTTTATTATAACTTCGTTTTTCTCCAAGGCCTGCTGCAACACCCCCACTTTATCCTCTACTTTGGAAATGTCCGCTTTCATTTCTGTCTTTAGTTTCCCCATTTCTTCCTTCAATTCATTGATATCTGCCCTTGTTTCACTGTGGTTTTTAATCATTGTTTCTTGCAATCTTGTCAATGAGTCCTGTAAAGTTAGGAACATTGCTTGGATATTCGCACTCGAGATGCTAGTTGACTTCTCTGTTGGTAGTGTTTCCTCTATTGTTTTTTGTGCCATGGGTGAAGTTGTTGCCAAAGTGGTCATTATTGTGGGATTAACCTTCCTACCAGATTTCAAAGCAGTGGTAGTTGTAGTAGTCATTTCCTTTAAAATTTGTTTTTGTTGTTGTACAATACTAAATATATTATTCCAAATTGGCATTCAGTATTCTTAGTTCTGTAACTAAAATTGACCAAGATCTATCAATCTATTAAGTAGCTATATTCTTAACTAATTAGTAAAGTGTATATATTTTTCTGTAGTTTGACTTCAATATAAAGTAACCTTAACTACAAAATATATTACATTCACAGATAAACCCACACAATGAAATATAATATTAGTCTAGAGAGCTCTAAGCTTGTTAAATAACTAATGCTTAATATTCTTACTGTCTCCCCTATATTCCCATTCAAATTATAACAATCTCTATTAATAATAACTTAACTAAATTAATTAATCCAATATTTTAACACTCTAATATTTCATTACTAAATGTACATATTTATCAAGAGGAAATCAGAGGAAAAAAAAAACAAGCATATTTCAACATAGCATACCATCAACAAGTAAGAAAGAAGAGAGGCTATTTTAGTAAGTATGTACACACAGAAAAGGGTAGAGGAAAAGAAAAAAGAAAATTCCAAAGACAAGAGTTTTTGTTTCCGCTTTTCACTTTGGAAGCTTCCACTTCGAGCACACCGGAAATGGCAAATGAAGATTTGCTGAGTAACAGCTGCCAGTAAGCAATGTTCCCACTCGTTTAAAGACTTCCTCTTTTACTTATATTTTAATGTTCTTTAAATCAATTGTTCTGATCTCCTTCGAATAGAAAAGGAACTGTCTCCTCTGCTAGGACCTGTTCTCAATTTTCCCAGAGTTTATAGATTAGATTGTGTCCCTTCAGACAGTTAGATCTGTTACTTTGTTGTAATCACTTCAGCGTTCTGGATACTGCCTGTGGCGTTGCTCTGTCTTTCCCCCCGATCGGCTTCATTCTGCTTCTGGATCCGATTTAATAGCTTCAATCCAAATGTTAGTGATAATAGAGTCTTTTTAATCACCCCCCGTGCTGGTCTTCAGACTTCCAAAATTCTCTTTACTTCTTTATTTCCGACTCTCTTCTGCCTGCCAAGCTCTTTCACATTCACTAGACCAATTCTTTTGTAGCCGCTTTCTCTTGGAGCTCACAGCTGGCATTCGCACAGTATTTAACAGCCTGAAATCAGTCTATTGTCAGTCAAATATCTTCTCTGCCACGACTCTCTTTCCCCCCCCCCCCCGAGCTTGCAAACTTTCACTCACTTTTTTCTTCCCATCGGTGGCAGTCCGGACTTCGGAGCCTCCATTGTTAGGAGGCTGTTCTTGATCGTTGGGCTCTGGAGGGCTTCCTCTTCATTGCAGGGGGGTTGCTTTCCCCACACTGCAGCCCGAGGTTCCCCCACACCGGCACGGGTCTCTCCAAGACTCGAGCACCCCGAAAGATCGCACCAAACTCAAGAGAAGGGAGGCTAGAATCACGAGCGGATTTCTGCCCCTCTGACCGTCCTTGCCTTGCCACCGGAAGTCCAAAATCCTATTTCTAAAGCTCTTAGTTTTTACTGATGGCTCACCTACAAGGGGTGTGGTCGTCTGGCAGATTCAACAACAATGGTATTCTAAATTTACTGCCACGCTCAATGTGCTGAACTGGCTGCTGTGATTTTGGCTTTACAATTGTTCAATGAC
>NW_020719857.1:0-12604 GCF_900518725.1 Notechis scutatus | reverse complement strand
GAGGACCCCTGCTATAGAGCACTGCACACCAGAACAACTAGACAGAAGGACAGTTTTTCCCCAAATGCCATCACTCTGCTAAACAAATAATTCCAACTATTTACAAAGTCTGCATTACTATTACTATTAATCCTCCCATCCTTCCTTTCATCCATCTCCTCCCACTTATGACTGTATGACTGTAACCTTGTTGCTTGTATCCCAACTATTTTTATTGACTGTTTCCTAGTATGATTTGATTGCTTATTGTACCCTATGACTATTATTAAGTGTTGTACCTTATGATTCTTGATGAATGTATCTTTTCTTTTATGTACACTGAGAGCGTTTGCACCAAGACAAATTCCTTGTGTGTCCAATCACACTTGGCCAATAATAAAGAATTCTATCTCCCTTATTGGATATACTGTATTTATTTTGGGGTATCTGACCTGACTGTAGGAAGGGGTCCTATCTCTACCAAGAAAGGTTGAGAAGGAATTCTAAAGTTCTCACTGGCTAGAGAAAAATTGTTCAACTCTCTTACTGCATGACAAATGTCTGGCTCCAAGTTCACCCAGAGCCTGTCAGCTCTGAATATGCCTCACAGCAAGTCAGCTGCCCATATATATGCTGCTGCTTATCTCTGCTGCTGCCAGATCTGTATTTCTGCTTGTGTGCTGGCCAATGGCTTTGGAATAACTCAGCAGAGCTGAGGATTGATTCTGCAACAACTGCGGGGCTGCAGGATGGATTCTGCAACAACTGCGGGGCTGCTGGAACTGGCTCTTTATTGATGTGGTACATATTGTTAAAGTGGGTTGGGGCACATATAGGTGGTAATTAGGACTTAGGTTAAAACATGATGAAGGTGCACCAGGTGGGGATCAGCTAGTGAGGGTCGGAACAGGGTAGGGATGTAGACATATTATAGGGTTAATAGCATTTAGGGTTAATGGGCCAGAATTAGAACCATGTCCATGCCTGGGTGTGGTGGGGTGTATGTTAGGAATATAAGCCACCTAACAGGTATTTGGGTTAGAAATATATGAACCAGGATAAACATTTTAGTACTATATCTTTAAGGGAATGCAAGAGCATGCAATTGGGTGTGGTTTCTCAAATGGCCATAAGATGGAGCCAGAAACCTGGGTTGTTTAGTCTTAGTTTCAGAAGAGAGTGTGTCTGAGTGAGTATCTCTGTTTCCTTCTGTTGGAAAGTATTGCCGTTGCTCCATTTCTTCTAATTGACTGATATTACTGGATTTAATGTAAGTCTGATAATGAACTGTTTTTGACACTGGAATTTGATATTTGGATTATCCCTGGATTGAAAAACTGACTGATTTACTTGTGAATGACTTTTGGATTGCTTATTTTGGACTTTGCTTAAACCTTTCTGGAAGTAAAAACCTACATTTACTGTACAGTGTATCTGTGTGCTCTGTGTGTATTATTCAAACACTACTCTCAAATACATCTCCCTGTATGCACTCATTCTCCTAACGGGGAATTACCTCAACAGTGTGTCTCATGATAATGGTGATAAAAAGAAAGGGAGAAAACTCAAACCCAACTCTAACCTTGCCTGGCTTTTAGCCATTCTTGCCTGATTAGAGTATTTGTTGTTTGATGCTATATTGAATAAACCATCATTGTCCTAAAGATAAGCTGGAGTTTGGATTCATTTAAAGACAAATCTTCAATACTCAAGGACTGGCTGAGAACAAACTTTAGTGTGACAAAAATATGTTTATGAGCAAAAGGTAGTCAGACTGTCCTGAATGGGTCCCTTGATGGAACAATCACATCCTTCAATGGGAATTATATCCTTGGCAGGAAAAAGAAAAGAAAAAAAATTATCTAGCTAAGCGGCTGCAGATCAAGTCCACTGTGGCTCTTAGCTCTGTTCTTAGTTATCCTTGAAACCATAGTAACAAATCATTAGAGACTCCCAATCAAGCAAAGCAGAAAAAAAGATTTAGTCTCTTCTCATATAAAAGATAGAAGTTTAATAGTATTGTGTCAAATGACATAATTCAATATTACAATCTAAATGTCTAATTGCAGGCTTTGTCACCACTGATTTTTAGAGAATGACTTTTGAATATTTAAGACTGATACACACAAGAGTTAGAAACATTATTTATTGACTTACTATTGCCTACAGAAAAAAAAAATAGAAAGATGTCCAAGTGATCAAACGGTTTTGATTTTAAAATTTTGTTCTCAGAATTTTCTGAATGTTTTGGTGAATTTTGTCTAGGTCCTTTTGAATCTTTTTGCATAACCACAACATCCAATAAAATGTTCATTTTTTCCCTTATTGGCATTTCACACATTTATTATTGCATGATTTATTCATCTTGGAAATGTAATGGAATTATATTCCATCTCTCAGATTGAAGCCTTGTACAACTGTTATTCATTTCTCCCCACTGTTATTGCTTCTGTCAGCTACTGGATTTTTCCCATTCAACCGAAAAGAATGAACTTCTGATCACTGGATGTTTCAAAAGCAATTCTTTATTGAAATGAGATAATTCCAGCAGGATTCAAAGCAGAGTCTAACGACTCCCAGGCATGCAGTGGTAGATAAAGGAAGTTAGGAGCCCTCCCCTTATCCTGATGTGTATTTTGTCAAACAAGGACCCAACATGTTAATTCCCCCTCCCCTTCTTTGAGAATGATCTTTTGAAGAGTTTCTCAGAGCTTATCTTCCGGAGCTGGAATTTTTATGGTCTCTTCTGCCCTTGTTGTCTCATCAAGAGGTGATAGGTTTCTGGATATCTGGCCCCCAACCTTCAGTTGTATATCATGTGTAGGTTATACAAATTCAATATAAGATTTAATATATTTAGGTTACATCAAAAAGGATTACTTATACCAACTTCTCTCCCCCCTTCTTCTTCCATTGAAGAATGGCAGATACACGGATCTGACAGCTTCTTTGCATGTACTTTAATATATAACTGTTGGTGAGTTTTTTGGTTCTTAAGTAATCATTTGTAAACAAATCTTAATAAATTATCTTAATTCCGTACAAGCCATTCAAATTCTGACATTTGTCTGAAATCCTCTTAAAATAGATTACGCTGGATTTTCTTGTTTAGAAGGTGCCGTTTTCTAGATGCCCTTCTAGTTGTCTCCCAGATGCTTTCTAGTTGTCTCCCAGAATACAAGAAACTTAACTGTTCTCCAGCCAGGAAGGTAAGTTACTCCGGAGCAAGGAAACTACACTATCAAGACCCATACCAAGCCAGATCCTGCTTAGCTTCCAAGCTCCATCAAGTCTGTCAAAGACTGCATCTCCTGAAGGACACAAACTGTTACAAACCTGGTGGATTCATTCTATCACAAAATGAAATATGTTATTAAATATGATCAAAAAATTATTTTTATATGGAAGGAAGGAAGGAAAGAAGGAAGGAAGGAAGGAAGGAAGGAAGGAAGGAAGGAAGGAAGCTCAGGAGCAAGGAAGGAGCCCTATAGAAGTCTTCTCAAGGCCTGGTCTTGTTTATCTTTCAAGCCCCAGAAGCCAGATCTTTGTGTTGGGGCTGTGTAGAACTATAACTGAGAGTGGGAATTCCCAGAGATTAACTAAGCAATTTTTATTAGAGGAAAAACAGTAAATAGTTTAGGAAATCAGCATACAGCGTGGCAAACAGAATTTCATAGCAGTTTTTTTGTGTTTTTCAGATGCAGCCCACTGTGAAAAGTGTCCAGATGACCAGCAACCCAATCAGAAGCAAGATCAGTGTGTTACCAAAACATTGTTTCCTGTCCTATCAAGAAAGTTTGGGAATCATCTTGGCACTCTCTGCCTCTTTTTTGTCTCTGACCACTGGTTTGGTTCTGATTATCTTCATTAAATACTGAGAAACTCCCATTGTCAAAGCCAACAACTGGCACCTCACTTACATTCTCCTGGTTTCTCTCCTGCTTTCATTCTTGACCATCTTTCTATTCACTGGCTGCTCAAAGAGAGTGACCTGTCTTCTTCGACAAGTCACCTTCAGTGTTGTTTTCTCAATTGCTGTTTCTTTTTTGTTGGCCAAGATTATCATGGTGGTAGTGGCATTTCTGGCTACAAAGCCAGGCAACAGAATGAGAAAATGGCTGGAGAAAAGTTTGGCCAACTCCATTGTCTTCTCCTGCACAGGGGTTCAGGTGAGCATCTGCCTTACATGGCTGGGAATCTCTCCCCCATTTCCACATTCTGACCTGCATTCTCAACCAAGAGAGATTCCTGCAATGCAATGAATGCTCAGACACTATGTTCTATTCTGCCCTGGGGTACTTGGGCTTTCTGATTGCCATCTGCTTCTTGGTGGCTTTCATGTCTCGCAAGTTGCCAGGGAACTTTCAATGAAGCAAAGTGGATCACCTTCAGCTTGCTGGTCTTCTGCAGCATTTGGGTCTCCTTTGTTCCCACCTATCTGAGCACCAAAGGAAAGTACATAGTGGCTGTGCAGACCTTCTCCATTCTAGGTTCAAGCCTGAGCTTATTGTGCTGCATCTTTGTCCCCAAATGTTGCACCATCATCATCCTGAGACCTCACATAAACAGAAAAGAGCTGTTAACTCTTAAAGCATTCCTGGACTTCTTTTGAGTTGCCATAGGGAGGGGGGAAATCCTGAAGGGGCAGCAGTGCAATAAAAAACCACAGAAGTACATTCCATGCATACCTCAACAAGGCGTCTCCCAGGTTACCAATCCAGTTGGAGGGTCATGGCCTTGAGAGCCCACAAAAGTCTTTGGTTGGACACTTCCGGTTTGCAGGGCTTCAGCGGCAGGCAGGAATCCGCGATCGTGCGTGGTTTATGCCTGGGCTCGCCGCTGGACCGTCCCGAGCCAGTTGGCTTCAGGGCTAAGCCTCCCCGTAGAGGTGGCAAAGAGGGGGGAGATCCCAGCAGGGTTGAGGAAAGCCGCATCTTTCCTCCCCAGCTGGCTAAACTCCCTTTCCCGAAGGCGGTAAGAGCGGCGGTCAGAAATGGCCGCCTCAAAGAAGCACTCAGCCAGAAAAGAAAGTGCAGGAGGAAGTTAAGAAGTGAAAGTTTTGGCTGACCGGGATAAGAAGCAACAACTAAGGTATCCTGGAACTTAAATTAAAAATATATATATATCACTCCCAAGGAAGATTCGGAAGCAGCGAATGAAAGTGAAAGGGGAAAGTGTTTTTTTTCACTCTCCTTCCTAACGTTGACAGTGAACAGAGATGAATGAAAAATCGAAAAAACCCACTTTGGCACCAATAGGTAATTAAACTGGATAATTAAATGTCAAGGGGATAATAAGGATTTCTGAACACTAAAAAAAACAACTTTTTTTTTTTGCTGTAAGTGAGAAGGGAGAGGAAAAGAATAAGAGCAGGATTCGGAAGGAGGAGACTGCCTGGAATTTAAAAGAATCTGATTAAATCCTAACAAGACTTCTAAAAGATACATTTTAACTGGAACTTTGTAACTAAACAGTAACCCCAGGAAGAGAAAGTGAAAAAAGAAGAAAGTGTCAAAAGAAACAGCTTGTGTGTATTTGGATTGCTTGGTGACTTTGGGACTTTTGGAAATTATATTTGAATGACTAAAAACACTTGGGTGGTTGTTTGAATTTTTTTTTCTACAATGGCATCACTTGTGGATGAACTGAAAATGGAATTTAAAAAATACAAAGAAGAGAAACAAGAAGGGAAGGGCTCTCTTGGCTCTGTTTTTCAATTCTTAGAAATGGCGATCTGTACCTACGAGAAACTACAAGAAAAGACTGCGCAACAAGAAGATTGGGACAAAGAAGAAGCCATCTTTAACAAACAAGTAACTTTACTTGGGGAAGAAAGGGGAAAGGAGGGAAAGCAAATGGAGACTTTAAGACCTAAAAAACAACCAAAAAAGGGAAAAATAAGGTGAAAAGTGGATATAGTGTTAGAAAGCAACAGAAAAGGGGAACACAGAAGAGAGAAATGGAGGTGGAGAGACAAGGGGGTAAAAAGGGCAGAGAGAAGAAGCAAGGGAGGAAGGAAGGGAAGAGAAGCTTCAAAGGTGTGGAGCAAGATGTAAAGAAACAGGACTTATTTAGAGATAATGGGTAAAAACTTAACTGAAAAAATGATTCTGCAAAGGTACATAAGATTGTATTGTTATATTTGTATTAGAAATAATGTTAGAAAATTGGAAACAACATATGATTAAAAAGTGGGATAAAATACTCAGTGTAATTCAGTGAAACTTTTGTGAACAAAATAAATGAAATGAAATAAATGAGAGAATTGAATTAGGAAGGAATGGGAACATTTTAATGACACAATGTTTTAAAATATAAGTGAAGTGGGAGGGAAATAACTATGGAAAGTTTATAAGTGTTCCCATAGAAGTATGATACTTGTTTGAAAAGTAATTGTAAAATGTTTAAGATTTAAATGAATATTAATATTAACGATAGATTTGAATTGGTATGGATTGTTGTTTTAATTATATTATATATTTATATATTTTTCTCTTTTTAAAATATAGTGTGTAACTTTAGAATGTACTAATCAGAATCTGAATGGAAGCTATGTATTATACTAAGTGTTATAAATTTAGGGGAAAGAGATAAAGGCGTCATACTCCAATCAGTGATTACAGGAGAAATTTTGTTTAATGAGAAAAGATAATAGACAGTTGGAAACAGGACAGACAAAGAATATAAGTATAATGATCTGAATTGAGATGAAATAAATAAAATAAAATAAAGAAAGTTAAAAGAGGGGAGAAGTTATATAGAAAATCTAGAATGGTAATAAGATATGGAATGGTATATAAAATGAGCATGGATTTGAATTTGTGTCTGTATGAAGAGATGTAACCCAGGATCAAGCTGCTTTCAAAAAAGATGTTTTATGTTTTTATGTTCTATGTTTTGTTTGTTTATGTTTGTTTTTAAAAATCAATAAATTTTTTTAAAATGTCTTTGGTTGGAGAATGTGATTTATGACACACCAGTTATGAAGATACTCCAGTTGGAGAATGTGTTTTATGACACTCTCAGGGGGAGGGGGGAAACAGGGCATAGATGCACCATAAATTATGTGAGACAGATCTGGCTTCATTAGGATAAGTGCCAACATGTTGTTCCTAAAAATAATTGGATTTTTTTTGAAGTTTGGCTCAAGGCTCATGATTTGATCAGGGCTTCCATCTGACAGCAAGCCAGATCTAATGATGAGAAACCACGATCACTTCTGATTTTGCTTTATTTTTTTAATAGTGATTGAAAATATAAAGCAAGATAGCTGGAAAATAAAAACCTTTTTATGTGTTCTAAGAATTCTTTATTTCTGCCATGTAGGCTGTAAGCTATGATCAATAAATGTAACTAAAGTAGTAACACTTCTTCATTCCCAGTTAGGAACCCACAAATGTTTGATTTGAAACTTCTCTCCAGACACTCCATTCATTCTGTACATATGCACAGATATATTCTCTCCTTCCCTCCTCTCCAATTTTTAGATTACATCCCCACCTTAGGAGGTGAGTGTCCCCAGGGCTAATATGTTTATAAAAGGTAGGATCAATGGGATTGCTGTCTCTAAAATTTCCCCACACCAGCCCTGACTAGCAATAAAGTCAGTTCATCAGCTCTCATCACACTATACCTGCAAGTCCAAAATTTAACTTCTTTTCCTCCCTTTACTCACTTCAAAGGCTAACTCACACCAGTGGAACATCAGCAGCCTTGTCAGGCCACTTGTGGCTTGCTCAATATAATTTTTACATGACAGGAAATCATTTGCCAATCATGCTGAAGGTTCAGTGTGAGGTGTGTTGCTACTTTTCATTTCATATTACTGGTTTTCTCAGTTATAACCTTGGGCTTAATAATTTGCTCGTACAAATATTTTCCTTCCCTTCTTTTAACAGAATAATAGAGTTGGAAGGGACTTTGGGGGTCTTCTAATCCAACTCCTGCTCAAGCAAGAAACTGTATTCCATTTTAGACAAATGGTTATCCAATCTCTTCTTTAAAACTTCCAGTGTTGGAGCATTCACAACTTCTGGAGGCAAGTTGTTCCAGTGATTAATTGTTCTAACTGTCAGGAAATTTCTCCTTAGTTCTGGGTTGCTTCTCTCCTTGATTAGTTTCCACCCATTGCTTCTTGTCCTGCCCTCAGGTGCTTTGGAGAATAGCTTGACTCCCTCTTCTTTGTGGCAGCCCCTGAGATATTGGAAGACTGATATCATGTCAGTCCTAGTCCTTTTTTCCATTAAACTAGGCATACCTAATTCCAACCGTTCCTCATGATTTAGTCTCCAGTCCATTGTTTTTTCCGCATGTGATATAGGTTCTTCTGTTAAGGTGAAAAAGTTATGTGCTGAGATGAAGACACCAATTGTTAGATGGGTCTATGGGAATAAGAGGCAGGACGGGGCAGGCACAGGTAACAGTCTTTATTTCGTGAATTAAAAGCTGCTCAGCCATGGCTGGCGCCAGCTTTTGTAGCCGGCACTTTCCAAGGCTTCAGCTACTGATGGGACTTTATTTCTCCCGCCAGTGGCTGGGCCAATGAGTGGAGTCTGGTACCCCACTCTACTCTATGGCCATATTAGGTAATACTTAACACCCCTCCCCTCCTTGTTGGAGTTCATTCAATCAGCGCCAGCGTACCTCACATAATCATGTAGGTAGGCAGGGCTTTGAGTGTTGCAATTGGACCTGCGCACTTCACTCATTCCTGGGGGGGGGGGGCAGCCTGAGTGGGAAGGTCCACTACCACTCCAGTCCATGCCTGTGGAAGCACCTCAAAGTCATCTTGTGGCAGGGATTGTTGAGCCTGAGGCCTCAGACGTACTTTGCGGGACTTCCTCTTTGCAAGATGGGTGTTCCCATGTTCTGTTCAGGGTTGAGGCTAGCCCATCAATCCTTGTTCTGGGTTCTGCAGGTAGGGCCTCTGCTAGGGGTCATTTTGCTTGTTTGTGATGGCATTCTGGCCAGTTGTCTGTGGTCAGGATCCAGCCTCTGATTTGGTCAATGTGTCTTTCCCATTGTTTTCCTTCCTCTGTCTCCACTCAATAGGATCTGGGTCTGGTGACTGCAGTGATTTTGGTGGGTATCCAAATGGGTACCTCTGTGTAATTGTGGGTGTAGACCAGTTCCCCTATGGAAAAGTTCCTACACTTCCTGGTGGAGTCTATTGGAGTTTTGGGACTATAGTTTGTGTGGATTCTGTCTAGCATTGATTGGAGCTTCTGGCCCATGAATAGCTCTGTTGGGCTGCGGTGTGTTATCACATGGGGCGTGATGTGTTGGGCCAGCAGCATTCTGTTGATCCTTTCCTGTCAGTCCCCTTTGCCCATTCTCCTGAGGATTTCCTTGGTCGTTCGGACCATTCTCTCTGCCTGCCAGTTCGTGCTCAGATGTGCAGGCACTGAGAGTGAGTGCCTGATTCCTAGTCCAGCTAGGAAACCCCCTAATGGTTGTGATGTGAACTGGGACCTGTTATTGAAAATGAGGATGTCAGGCATCAACCACTATGAGGAATGTTTTCCCTTGACAGGGCCCAGCGAAGTGGACGTGTACTTGGGCCCATGGGGCTGTGGGTGTCTCCTATTTCCTAGGGCTGGCTGCTGTGGGGGCTTGTTGGGGTTTCTTGACAGGGAGTGTAGGTGGAAACCCAGCCCCGTCCACCACACATAGCTTCTGGCTAGGGCTTTCATGCACCCCGTTGGGTGATGATGGTTTGTGCTTGAGCGGTTGCCTCATTGATGGACAGTTGCTGACAGGCCTTGGCCAGATCTAATTTGGTGAATATAGTCCCTCAGCCCAGGGAGTGCAGGAGGTGGTGGACTATGGGCACAGGGTAGGCACTTTGCTGGAGGGAATTGTTCAAGGTCATTTTATAGTCAGCACAAATCCAGATTGACTCATCTGGTTTAACTGGGATGACGATTGGGGTCTCCCATTTGGCATGGTCCACTGGCTCGAGGACCCCTTGGGCAATTAATCTATCTAATTGTTCCCCAACTTTGGGCCGGAGAGCAAACAGGACTCGCCGCAGCTTGAGTCGGACCAGGGCAATGTTGGGGTCTAGGTTAAATGATATAGGGGTTCCCGTGTACTTGCCCAATTTATCGTTGAAGCCGTTGCTGAATTCCCATTCCAGTTCTGCAATGTCTGCTGCTGGGTGTGTGTGTGGGGGGGTGTTCTCTGCTGTGTAAATGCTGGTGATGTTGATCTGGAGTGGCTGGAACCATTCTTTTCCCAGTAGGCTTGGCAGGTTCCGGTCTACTATGGTGAGTGGCAGGTTCACTTAATAGTGGTCATATTTCATGTGAACTGTTTTCCTGCCCAGTACAGGTATGCAACTGCCCTGGGCACATCACAGTTTGGGTTGGAGTCTCTTGAGGGTGTCCCATGATACCATGGAAATGTAGGACCTCGAGTCCACTTCCATCCAGCATGGCTTGCCCTCAATGGACATGGTGGCCATTACTTTGTTGGCCTCATAGGCATTGGTGTGTCTCACCTGGGTCTGGGCATAGCCAATGAAGGTGAAGTGTGTCTCTTCTTCCCTGGTGTCATCTCTCCTTTTGAATGTCCTGCCAGGGGCTTTCCACACTCCCCCTTAGTGGCCATCTTGCCTCGTGGGTGACGATACCCACCTGCCTTGCTTGTTGGTCAGTTGGATGGCCCAGCATACCTCCGCGATGTGGTCTCTGCGCTCACATCTTTGGCAAATAGTGTCTTTAAAACGGCATGCCGAGTGATGATGATGTCCTCCGCAACCTCCGCACTCTTTATTTCTCAGTTTCCTGTCTGGCTTACTGGGCTTCACCTTGTGCACTTCCTCACCTTTATCCTCGCTTGCTTCAGAGGCAGAGTCGTTGGGGTGTCAATCCGTCTTGATTGCATGGATCCTCCCCGTCCCTCTGATCTGTGCTGCTGAGTTATCAGAGGACTCTGCAGCTCATGGCTCATCGATGGCTTCTTTAAAGGATACATCCTCCCAGGCCAAGAGTTTCTTTTGTAGGGCTGGGTCCCTCGTTCCCGGGATGATTCGGTCTCGAATCATTCCTTCAATGTCTGGGAACCTGCAGTTTTTGGCTATCTTCTGCAAGTCGCCCATGAATGAGTTGATCATCTCTCCCTCTCTCTGGCTCCATGTATAAAAGTCATACTGGCTTGCCAGATAGGAGGGAGAGGGGCCGTAGTGTCCTTTGAGTGCCCATTGGAGTTCATCCCAGGACATGCTCTGCAGGTCATCTGCTACTAGGGCATCTGCCATCTCATTTCGGTGTCACAGTAGGTCAAGAACAATGCTTTTTTCTGAGGGTTCCGGTTTGTCAGGCTTCGGAGGCAGCAGGAATTCACGTTTGTGCGCGATCCCTGCTGCACTCGCTGCTGGAGTGCCTTCGATCCAATTGGATTGGGAGGCTATAGTTTATCCTGTAGGGATAACTGAAGAGAGGGGAGATCCGGGCAGGGGTCTAGGGATAACGCACCCCCCTTCCCCAGCTGGCTTAACTCCCTTTTCCAAAGGTGGTGGAGCGGCGGTCAGCAATGGCTGCCACAAAGAACCTCTCAGCCGGACAAGTTTTGTGCAGGAGGAAGTGAAGAAAGTGAAGGCTTTTGGCTGAACCGGGACAACAATCAACATCTGAATACCCTGGAACTTTGGCTCTTTAAGTGATATATTGTTTCCCAGAAGATCGTAAAGCTGCGGTGGAAAGTAAAAGGGAAAGCTTTTTTTTCTCTCCTCACTCTCCTTCCCTACGGAGACAGCAGATGGAAATCGGAAATACCCGCTTTGGCAGCAGAAGGTACTAACTTTGAAAATTAAAGCCAAGGGGACATTAGATTTCTAAACACTGACATTTAAAAATTAAAATCTTTTTGCTTTAAGTGGGAAGGAAGAGAGGTAAATGATTTATACCAACATTTGTTGAAGGAGATTGCTTGGAGTTTTATAAGATCAGAGATTAAATTGCAATAAAACTTCCAAAAAATACCTTGGAATTGTGTAATTGAATTCTACCCCAGGAAGAGAAAGTAGAAGAAAGTGCTAAATGAAACAGACTGTGCTGATTGTGCTGACTTTGATTGCTTGATGACTTTGGGACTTTTGTGAACTATCTTTTGAAAGACTAAGAAAACATTTGGATTGTTTAAATTTTTTTTCACAATGGTATCTGTTGAAGAACTGAAAATGCAATTTGAAAAATTAAGAGAAGAGGAAGAAGAAGGCAAGGGCTCCTTTGGATCTATCCTTTGCTTCTTAGAAATGGCGATTTCTACTTATCAGGAAATGCAACAAGAAAAAGGCTGGGATGATGAAGAAGAAGCCATCTTTAATGGACATATGATTTTAAATGAGAAAGAAAAGGGTAAAAAGGAAAAGAAAATGGAAAATTTAAGTTCTAAAAAAACAACCAAGAAAGGGAAAAATAAGGTGAAAAATCGATATAATGTCAGAAAGCAACAGAAAAGAGGAATACAACAGAGAGGGGAGACTAAAAGGCTGGAGATTGAGAGAGGGGGGTGTAAAAAGGCTAGATTTGACAAGGAAGGAAGGGAAAAAGTGAAGGGAAGTTATAAAGGCTTTTAAAAAGATGCTAATAAACAGGTTTTTTTCAGAGATAAAGGGTAAAAC
>NW_020719856.1:0-12604 GCF_900518725.1 Notechis scutatus | reverse complement strand
TCTCCTGGTGGATGCGCCTCCTCCAGTCCAGCCCAGCCCGGCCAGCCAGCAGGGGAGTGGACAGATGTCCCGGGGCTTCTCGCCCCCCCTTGTCGCGATATGCCTGCTGGAGTTTCTCGGGCCGGCTGAGCCGAGAGCCGCCATTCCCAGGCTTCTACTCTCCCGTGCTTGGTCGACGCCTCTTCACCTTGCCTGAAGTGGCTGGCCCTGCCCCTCACCCTCCCCTCCCTCTCTTGGCCTGAGAAGGGAAGGGGGACGGTGGGGGATAGCGAAGAGGCTGGGTCCCTATCTTCCCCCCTCTCTCTCCCACTCTCTGTGTCTCTGTGTGCATGTGTGTGTGAGACAGAGGGGGGGGCAAGAGAAGAAAAAAAGAGCAAGAAAGAAAGAGGGAGAGAAAGAGAGAAAGAAAGAGACGAAGAATGGATAAAGTGAATGATATATATGAATGGATAGATAAATACATGGAAGGAGGGAGGGAGGGAGGGAGACAGAAAAAAAGGAGAGGAATTTAGGACACAAACCCTGGCTTCAGAAGACTCTTTGAAGCAGCACAGCAATCTAGGGCTGGCATGCAACGAATCTCGGAGGTCATCTAGTCCAACCCCCTGCTCCAGCAGGAGATCCTTACAGAATCAAAAATAGCAGGGTTAGAAAGCTCTCTCTGTGTGTGTCTGTGTGTGAGTGTGTGTGTGTGCATGTGTGTTTGTGTTTATGGTTGTCAAAACTCCAAAAACAGGACAAGTAGCTCTGGGGAGTTCAGTCATAAATTAGAACACTGGTTAAGCAACCGGCCATTAAGCGAGGACCAATTGTATTTGGTTTGCCAAACACCTGGCCACCTGGCCAAGCCCACTCAGTCACATGGCCACCAAGCCACGCCCATCTGGTCACATGACCACCAAGCCACGCCGACAAATTAAAGCCATGCCCACAGAACCAATAGTAAAAAAATTTGAATCCCACCAGTGAGTTCACAGCCTGCTATGCGGCATCTCCTATCAGGACTCAGGGATTCACTTTGTGTCGCCTCTCCTAATATCTGGGAAATACGGAACTCTTTTACGTGCAACTGCAGTTATCAGATCAGTAGGAAGGAGTTTCTCTGAATGGGGCCAAATTCTGTTCTGCCGTAATGCAAAATTATGTATTTATTTATTTAGGACATTTATATTGCCACATATTCGCACATGACTCAGCATTAGGCAGACTCTAATTGCCCATTGACTGTCGTTTATTTTTATTTTTCTCCATTATTATTATTATTATTTATTGTAATGCTGGTCTCTGTCGTTTATTTTTATTTCTCCATTATTATTATTATTAATTGTAATGCTGGTCTCTGACTGGATGAAGGAGGAAGCTGTGTTGGAGACATTTGCCATCTTGAGTTATTTGTAAATAAATACATGTTTAGGAAAACAATCTCAAAATCGTACTTGACTGCAACCTGTAAATGAGTCTTAAGAGAAGACAAGGAGGAGGTTATGAGAGCAGCTTCTCCAACTTACAAAATCTCTCAGTTGGACAAGGGAGGATTCAACACTCTTCCAATGACTGAAGGAGGTGTTGGAAGTTAAAACCATCCCCTCTCCTAGGAAAATGAAATATTTTACTAAATATTTTACTAAAAAGGGAGAATATATTTCCCCTAAAAAGAAAAGTAGAAACTCAGAGAGCCTGAAATTCAGCCCCCCTCCCACCTTTGCTAATGGAATATTACTCTGGCCTAGGCCAGTCTATTTTACATAACAAAGATCTACTCCAGGTAAAGCTATATAGGAATTGCCAAAAGCTCTTTTCATTGCATCACCATCATCCAGCGAGGCTCAACCAAGCTTGGGACTCAGGACAGCCTACAGAGTTGCCCCTGCATGGCCCCATGGGAGCCTGACAACCAATCAGAATACAAGCTCAAATTCAAATCCCAACAGAGGGCATCAAACAATTGCACTCTCAGCATCTCAGCCCTTCTTTCCTCAACCAAGGCATGTGCTCCTGTCCACCATTAAACCATGTTTCCAAGCAGTCACCATGTTTCCAGTGTCTTTCTTCCCCACTTGGAACTGAACCCAGGAGATTTCTTCCAACAGAGGCTAGACAGAAACTTCAGATCTGCTCACTGTTATTCCGGAGCGTCAGACAGGAGCAATTAGATGGTGCAAATCTCTTGACCTTTTGCAGCACAAGAAGGTTGAGATGTTCCCCTCCTTCTCCTTTGGGTTCCTTCTCCAAAGGATCTCAGATGAATGGATCCCTATCGGGACCCTGCATACCTGTCACGGCTGCAGCCTCGGAGCCCCCAACCTCTTTTCTCCCTCCTTCCTTCCCCTCCTCAATCTGGAGGAATAAGCGGCATTCATGGCCTGGGCCAGAGTCTGAATGATATGGTACGAATGGGGTCCAATTGCGATCCGCTTCCTGTTCCTTTTCTCCTGGGTCTCCAGTGGGGCTTTCTGGGTGCATCTTCTGCGGCCTCTGACAGAAAAGACGTGCTTGGAAAGGGAACAGCGGAAATAATTATCTTGAAACGGATCTTCCACAAAGAAATGGGGTTCAAAGGCAGCATCCTCTGGCCTTTCTTTTTCCACATAACCAAAGATCCAAATACTATGAATGTATTTGAGAAATATCTCTTTCTTCATTATATACGGTGTAAAATTTGTGAGGATCCAGACTTTCCCTTCGATGGGTCCTGGCAAATGCATAAGTGCTTCATGGAAAAGAATAATTCTGTCCCTGATGGGAATAAATTCTATGAAGTGGACAAAGACATTGACTTGTCTCCACTTAGAGAGGGCCTCCCTGAGGGGTGCTGTTTGTCCAGTTGTTCTGAATTGTTGTGATATAACCACACACATTCCATTCCTGACAAGCATCGGAGGGAAAGTCCTCATGAAATCATCTCCACTATCTGTGTCTGAAGCAATGAGGCCAATCAGGGTCCATCTGAAATAGAGGAGCAGCTGGACAATTGCTGGGTATTGGAATCCTTTTTTGGGGAGCAATGGGTGGAAAAAGGGGAATCTCCTTTTATCACTCAGAGCCTCTGAAGGTAATATATGAGAGATCTGAAAAGTAATGAAGAATAATATTGTATATAGACATTTACATACTCGTAATACTACGTTCCGATTGGACAACCACTACCGCCTAGCGATTGGTGGTTAACAACGCATATTGATTGGCCGCCTAAACGGCGGGAGGTTTTAAATGATACCATTGGTTGTGAGCCGTCAGCAGCCGCTATATAAGAGGCTGCTGCGGCTCAAGTTTAGTTGAAGTTACTGACAGTTAATAAAGAGCTGAACTCAACTCCGGTCTCGAGTCTAGTTTGTTCTGGCAACAGAACAAATAATATGTTATAATGTGGTCCAGATCAACTCCAAAATATTAGTTATTAACAAACCCAATTTTGTTCTGATGAACATATCAGAATAGTTTGTTCCTTAGTCACAGTTTAAATATTTTAAACAGTTAAATATTTAACAAGATTGTATATAAAAATGGAATGCAAAATCATATTAAATAAAAAAAACAATTAAAAATGCAAGGTGAATTTCTGTGTCACCCCCACAATTCCAACTATTATATTCAAATTAGCAGATGTCAAATACAATGTTTGGATCTAAGATATAGGGCAGTTTTATATGCTATTTCTGAGTACTGAAACTTCTTTCTCAGCTTCTATATCCCAAATTCTTTGTGGAACAATTTTTCAGCTTCTTCTCCAGATGTACAAGAGACTAAGAGACCGCAACTCCTAACACAAATTGACAGTTGTACAATCCAATAAGTCTTTAATTGAAATTTTGCCTGTTTTGGGACTCGCTTTAATTTTAAACCAATAATTATATACCCTGAATTTATACAAAGTAGAAATGTTATAAATTCATAACTTACTGTATCTCTGAGGGCAGGAGCTGAACTCCTTTTATCCATCCCAAAAATACTCTTCAGATCCTGTGATCTCAATAATTTTTTATACATAGACAGGACTCTTGCCAACTTGATTCCAATTGGATAAGGCAGATATTATTGATATGTGAAAATGAACATGCTAATGGAGGACCTCAAAACCTGGATAGTTTTTCAATAGTTGAATATTCAGTAGAATATCCTCTATAGGGACCTTAACCAGTTTGCTCTACTGGTTAAGCCTGCGAATTAGAAAGCAAGAGGCTGTGAGTTCAAGACCCGCCTTGGTCATGAAGCAGACTGAGGGATTGGGGGCCAGTCTCTCAGCCCAACTCAACTCACAGGGTTGTTGTTGTGGGGACAATGAACACACAACTACTCATTGGTACTCAGCCCCCGTGGCTTCTGCAGGGAAGGGCTTTTAAGGATGGGGGATGAGTTAGTGCACTTTCTGAACTCAAACAAGGTCTCAAAGATCTGGAAATCCAACAAGATGGGGCTGCTCTTCCCAAGAATGTTCATTTGAGCAGCCTTTAGAGCAACGAGATATTTATATCAAATAACCCTGCCAAAAGTCCAAAGGGAATTAACCTCCGAGAGCTGCAACGGAGTTCCCAGAGCCGTTTCAGGGGGCTGATACATAGAAAGAGCGCCTGAGTTGAGACTGGGCCACTCGAACTGCAGCTCATGCAGAGGTGGTATTCAACCAGTTCTCACCGGCTCAGGTGAACTGGTGGTGACCCCTGGTGGGCCACACCCCCAAACCAGGTCGCCTGCTTGTCCCAGTCGCTCTCCTAGCTTTCCCTACCTGTCACTGTGGCGCAGATCAGGCAGATGTCCCAGGGCTCTTGCACATGCGCACTGTGTGTGCAGCAGTGCGTGTGCTACTAATGCAGTGCGCATGTGCAGCAGCCCTGGGACATCTGCCTGCCTGACCGCCCTCCTGGATCACGTTTTCTTACTTCTCCCGGTGGATGTGCCTCCTCCAGTCCAGCCCAGCCCAGCCAGCCAGCAGGTGGGTGGGCGGATGTCCCGGGAATTCTCACCCCCCCCCTTGTCATGATATGCCTGCAGGAGCCCCTCAGGCCAGCTGAGCCGGTGGCCGCCATTCCCTGGCTTCTAGTCTCCCATGCTTGGTTGACGCCTCTTCACCTTGCCTGAAGCGGCTGGTCCTGCCCCTCACCCTCCCCTCCCTCACCTGGCCTGAGAAGGTAAGGGGGACAGTGGGGGATAGTGAAGCGGCTGGGTCTCTATCTTCCCCTCTCTCTCCCCCACTCTCTGTGTCTGTGTGTGTGTGAGAGAGGCAGAGAGAGAGAGAGAGAGAGAGGGGGGGGGGGGGGGGAAAGAAAGAAAGAAAGAAAGAGGGAGAGAAAGAGAGATAGAAAAAAGAAAAGAAAGAAAGAGAGAAAGTTTCTCTGAATGGGGCCAAATTCTGTTCTGCCGTAACACAAAATTATGTATTTATTTATGTAGGACATTTATATTGCCACATATTCGCACATGACTCAACTGCCAGACTCTAACTGCCCATTGACTGTTGTTTATTTTTATTTTTCTCTATTATTATTATTATTATTATTATTATTATTATTATTATTATTATTATTATTATTATTATTATTTGTAATGCTGGTCTCTGAGTGTAATAAAAGTGGACTGGGTGAAGGAGGAAGCTGTGTTGGAGACATTTGCCATCTTGAGTTATTTGTAAATAAATACATGTTTATGAAAACAATCTCAAAATCGTACTTGACTGCAACCTGAAACTGAGTTTTGAGAGAAGACGATGAGGAGATTATGAGAGCAGCTTCTCCAACTTACAAAATCTCTAAGTTGGACAAGGGAGGATTCAACACTCTTCCAATGACTGAAAGAGGTGTTGGGAGTTAAAACCATCCCCTCTCCTAGGACAATGAAATATTTTAGGATATACTAAAAGGCAGAATATATTTCCCCTAAAAAGAAAAGTAGAAACTCAGAGAGCTTGAAACTCAGCCCCCCCGCCCCCACTTGCTAATGGACCATTACTCTGGCCTAGGCCAGTCTATTTTACATAACAAAAATCTACTCCAGGTAAAGCTCTATAGGAATTGCCCAAAGCCCTTTCATTACATCACCATCCAGCGAAGCTCAACCAAGCCTGGGACTCAGGACAGCCTACAGAGTTGCCCCTGCATGGCCCCATGGGAGCCTGACAACCAATCAGAATACAAGCTCAAATTCAAATCCCAACAGAGGGCATAAAACAATTGCACTCTCAGCATCTCAGCCCTTCTTTCCTCAACCAAGGCATGTGCTCCTGTCCACCATTAAACCATGTTTCCAAGCTGTCACCATGTTTCCAGCGTCTTTCTTCCCCGCTTGGAACTGAACCCAGAAGGAGATCTCTTCCAACAGAGGCTAGACAGAAACTTCAGATCTGCTCCCTGCTTTTCCGGAGCGTCAGACAGGAGCAATTAGATGGTGCAAATCTGTTGACCATTTGTAGCACAAGAAGGTTGAGATGTTCCCCTCCTTCTCCTTTGGGTTCCTTCTCCAAAAGGATCTCAGATTAGTGGATCCGTATCGGGACCCCTCATACCTGCCACGAATGCAGCCTCGGAGCCCCCAACCTCTTTTCTCCCTCCTTCCTTCCCCTCCTCGATCTGGAGGAATAGGTGGCATTCATGGCCTGGGCCAAAGTCTGAATGATATGGTACCAATGTCTCTGAGTTATGATACGTTTCCTGTTCCTTTTCTTCTGGGTCTCCAGTGGGGCTTTCTGGGTGCATCTTCTGCGGCCTTTGACAGAAAAGACGTGTTTGGAAATGGAACAGCGGAAATAATGATCTTGAAACTGATCTTCCACAAAGAAATGGGGTTCAAAGGCAGCATCCCTTGGCCTTTTTTTTAGCAGATAACCAAAGTTCCAAATACTATGGATGTATTTGAGAAGTATGTCCTTCTGTATTGTATATCCTGCAAAATTTGTGAGGATCCAGACTTTCCCTTCAATGGGTCCTGGCAAATGCAAAAGTGCTACATGGAAAGGAAGAATTCTTTTCCAGATGGAAATATATTCTATGAAGTGGACAAAGACATTGACTTGTCTCCACTTAGAAAGGGCCTCCCTGAGGGGTGCTGTTTGTCCAGTTGTGAATCGTTGTGATATAACCACACAAATTCCATTCCTGACAAGCATCGGAGGGAAAGTCCTCATGAAATTCTCTCCCTTCTCTGTGTCTGAAGAAAAGAGGCCAATCAGGGTCCATCTGAAATGGAGGAGCAGCTGGACAATTGCTGGGTAGTGGATCCCTTCTTTGTGGAGAAATGAGTGAAAAAAGGGGAAGCTCCTTTTATCACTCAGAGCCTCTGAAGGAATTCTAGCATTGATCTGAAAAAGTAATGAAGAATGCTGTGTTATAATGTGGTCCACATCAACTCCAAAATATTACTTACTGACAAACCCAATTTTGTTTTGATGAATATATAAGAATAGTTTGTTCCTTAGTCACAGTTTAAAATATTTAAGACAGAATATTAACAACATTGTATATAAAAATGAAACGCAAAATCATATTAAACAAAAAATAAAAATAAAAAATGCAATGTAAATTTCTGTGTCACCCATACAATTCCAACAATTAGATTCAAATTAGCAGATGTTAGATACAATGTCTGGATCTAATATATAGGGCTGTATTATATGCTATTTTTGAGTACTAAAACCTCTTTCTCAGCTTCTATATGCCAAATTCTTTGTGAAGCAATTATTCAGTTTCTTCTTTAGATGTACAAGAGACTAAGAGACCACAACTGCTAACACAATTGACAGTTGTACAATCCAATAAGTGTTTAATTGAAATTTTGTCTGTTTTGGGACTATGTCTGTTTCATCACTTTAATTTTAACCCAATAATTATATACCCTGAATTTATACAAAGCAGAAATTGTGTACATTAACAATTATCTCTGAGGGCAGGAGCTGAACTCCTTTTATCCATCCCAAAGATACTCTTCTTGGTCTAAATATTTTTTATACATAGGCAGGACTATTGCCAACTTGATTCCAATTGGATAAGGCAGATATTATTGATATGTGAAAATGAATACGCTAATGGAGGACCTCAAAACCTGGATAGTTTTTCAATAGTAGAATATTCAGTAGAATATCCTCTACAGGGACCTTATGGCTCTTCAAGCCTTTAATGGTGAATTTGAAGATGAACATAATAGGCTAAGACATAGTTGATATGTTCCCTAATATTCTGAAAAACAGCTCTTGAATTCTATGAAGATATTGGATCTGTTGTTTATCCCCACCACCCCGCTCACCTTAGATAGAGAAAAACACACAAACCTGTGGGACTTTGTAGATGCCTACAAATGTTGACATCTGGATGGAGATGTCCCTGGAAGCTGCATCAATCAGAGCCAGGAGGTTCTCCTTCCTCCCACAGCCGTAGTTGGGGACATTGGATTCTCCAGTGGAAAGAATTTCCAGCAAGACATCTGAAGTGCGTAAAGTGCTTATATAGTTGTCATGGATGTTGTAGCCCAGGGTGAGATTGTGCAGGAGCTGGGAATTCTTGTTGACCATTTGAATGGCAAAAATGAATTGTCCGATACTTTCTAATTCAAAATTCTCCCTATTGTAAAAATAATTTTTAAAAATATTTTTTAAAAATATATTTTTTAAAAATAATCCAGTTTTGTTCACCAGATTACAAAAAAGATGTTGAGACTCTAGAAAAAGTACAGAGAAGAGCAACCAGGATGATTAGGGGACTAAAACATACAATGAACAACCGGTTGCAGGAACTGGGCTTGGCTAGCCTAGTAAAGAGAAGGACCAGGGGAGACATGATAGCGGTCTTCCAATATTTGAGGGGCTGCCACAGGGAGGAAGGGATCAAGCTATTTTCTAAAGCGCCTGTAGGCCAGACAAGGAATAATGGATGGAAACTGATCAAGGAGAGATTCAACCTGGAAATAAGGAGAAACTTTCTGACAGTGAGAACAATCAGCCAATAGAACAGAAGTTCCCTCAGGAAGTCGTGGGAGCGCCATCGCTTGAGACCTTCAAGAAGAGATTGGACTGCCATCTGTCAGAAATGGTGTAGGGTCTCTTGCTTCACAGGAATAAAGCAAAATAAAGCAAAAGAGGGAAGCCATGGAAATAACAATCATTCAGGAAATTAGACAGGTCCTGCAGTACAAAAATAAGTGAAATAAGAAGAAAAGGAGTGTTAGAATTGCACATGGAGGGAGTGCAACTCCATCACCCTGCATGACTTACGAAGGAGAAGGTATAGAAGGAGGGCTGTTGAAAGGCCACATTATAGGTGACACAAATGATGCAGTTTTGACCACACCAATGAGATGGTCTCCAGAGCTGTAAAAGCTCCATGGATTGTACCCATCCTGGTGCTCCAAACTCAATGGGCATTTCCTTCTCAGCTTCCCACAGACTGATGGGGACACCAGCAGCATCAGAAGCAGAAGCAGGAGGTCCATCATTTGTGGCATTAATCAATCCACTTCCTGTTTCTAAGACAAACAACAGGAACAGTTGGAAAAATGCAAACACTCTGAGAAGTGCCAGTGGCTTTCGTGATCTAAAAAGAGAATCACTCAGTTTCATCTGCAAAGGAGAGAAAGGTGCAATCAAGAGCAGAGCCTGCACCTGTCCCAAAACTTGGTCCCAGAGAGCTTCACCAAGGAATTTATCCTTTTCTTATACAAGATCCTTTGCATGTGGCTTCAGTCTAATGCCTACATCAAAGTCAAAAAGTGGAGATATAGCATCACAGGTCTCAAAGGTCATAATTACAGCAAGAAGCAACTTCTCCTCTTGGGATTCTGAACTTTTTCTGGGCTCCATCTGCAGAGGAGAGGCTGGAATAAAACATGTTAGTAAAAATTACAGATACATCCCTGGGATCATTGTTCTGTTGTGTGGTCCTTCCTTCCTGTCAGGGCAAGTCCAGAAAGTGATGCTGGGGAAGAGAGTTGAACACTCAGGAAATTGACTTCTGCTGTCCTTCAACATGGCCTCTTGTCTCCAGAGATTGCTGGGGAAGGTCACCCAGAGCTATGGAGTTTGGTGACACTTCAAGTTAATGTCATTTAACTGTAGTGTTGCCTGTCTTCTAATGACAATCTGCAACATTGATCTCTGCCCAAGGTTAAGAGTATTTGGAATTTTGTTCTATGTCATAATCCTATATATTGATCTTAATTGCAGCCGATTTTAAAATTGCTTGTGCCTGAAGTGAAATTTCATTTTCCATCTTTTCTAGCAATATTAATTTTGGGATAAGAGCTCATTAAGAAGCAGGAAAGTGACAACTGGTGGACTAGATCGTTGGGTAAATAGGGAGAAAGTTATAGAATGGATGGAAATTTTTATTTTTATTTTCTTGTCATTCCTGTGTTATCTTACCATGTTCCTATAATACACCAAGATTCTTTACATTGTGATGTTTCTTAGTTTTTTAAATAAAGAATGGACTGTAAAGTCTGCAGCTGAGATCTATCAATCCAAATCTGTCTGTCTGTCTGTCTGTGCATCCGTCCATCTGTCCATCCATCCATCCATCCATTAAATTTACTGGCCACCCATCTTATCACAGGGAAACCCTACAAAGATGGCGGTGATGCCCACAGTGTGATGGATGGTGCAACCTGATTTCTAGTGACATGATTTCTGGAGATCTGGTGGCTCTTCCTCTGTTGTGGAGATTTTCTATTGGGGGGGAGGGACCGCCTGACCTTCCCAATTTCTGGGGCCGAGACTTTCTATACCAAAAAACCTCCAAGGGGTTTGAAGGTGCTGTTGGAACTCCTTTGTTCCTGCTTTATTTGCATCCGTTGTTCAGGGAGGATTTTTTCTTCACTGGGGGGGGGACATTAATATGGACTTCTCGGCCAGAAGGGGAACTGGGGGGCTGAGTGAGGGGGGGAATTGAAGGGACAGGCAGGTCCATCCTGTCAGGGAGGAGTAGAGGAAGGCCCGTATCCCAGGTCCACTGCTTGGAAGTTCTCCCCCTGAACCTCCCTCAGATTCTGCTCTCAGGGCCTGCAGACCAGATCCTGGGTGGCTCCGGGTTCAAGCTGTGGCTTTTCAGGGCCAGGTTGATGTACAATGAGACTCTCTTCTCATTCAGGAGGTTCCCAGCCATGTCTGACCGAAGCCGGGTGAGGCCCAGAGGAGAGGAATCCCCTCCTGGGTCAGGAATGAGCCCACCCCAACTTCTGGGTTTGTCCCAGGGAGACCACAGAGGAGGAGGGGAGGAGGGGGGCTCTGGTCATCCAGGGTTTCTCACAGGCCCTGAGGAGGTTCCACGTGGACCTCTGGCTTCTCTCTGGGGGGCTTCGAGGACCCCAGCCTGGTCAAGCGTGTTGTGTGAACGGGGTCCTCGCCAGAAGAAAAGGGTACCCAACACAGGGAGTCCTTGACTTATGACCACAAATCAGCCCAACATTTCTGTCGTTAAGGGAGACATCTGCCAAGTGAGTTTTACCCCTTTTTATGACCTTTCCTGCCACAGTCAATAAGTGAATCATTGCGTTTAATAAGTTAAGAACCCGGTTGATAAGTGAATCTGACTTTGCTTGTCAGAAGGTCGCAAAATGGGACCACATGACTTGGGACACAGCCATAACGGTCATAAACATGAAATTTTGGCCAAGCACCTGAATTCTGATCTCTGCATTTGATACTGCAAAGGTCATTAACTGTGAAAAATGGTCCTAAGTCCCATTTCTCAGTGCAATTGTAACTTGAATCGGTCACTAAATGAATGGTTGTAAGTCGAGGCCTGCCTGTGTATCTCCACTTGTTCAACTTCTCTTCCAGGAATTCATCTCCCTCCGAGTCTCCATCATCCACTAACTTCTTGGCCAACAGGTTCAACCTCAGGAAACAAACCATGGTTAAGAGGTGCATGTGTGAATGTGGCCCCTGGGGAAGATACCAGGTTCGGAGGGTCATATGGATGCTAGTGGAGTCGGTTGGGTGAGTGGGGTTTCAATCCGGGGAGGGGGGGCTGAGTTGCAGTCCTGCCTGGGGCGCCAAGCCAGCTAGGAGGCTCTGGGCCAGCCGCTCTCTCGGAGCCCTGGGAAAGAGGCAATGGAACCACTTCTGAGCAGCCTGGCCAAGATCTCTGGGCCGGCCTCCCCTGGGGGCTTCCGGACCACTTTCCCACCCATCTGGCTGAGGGGCCTATCTGGGCCTGGCTTCCTCCTTGCCGGTCAAGCGGCCTCCAACGGGCTGGATTCGGAGAGGGTTTGGCAGGGGGGCTGTGCTGTGAGAAGGGGGCATGGAGGGGTCCTGCAGGGCTGGGGGGAGGGTCTGCAGGGGGTCTGCCCCCTCCCTAGTGAGGCCAGGGAGGGAGCGGGGCTGGGGAAGAGGGAGGCAGGGGGACCCCCCCCAATCTGGTCTGGGCAGCTGAGGTGCTGTCAGAAAGCCCGCCTCTGGGGGCTTCCAGTTTTGCAAGGCTCGGCGGCGGCAGGAATTCGCGATCCTCCACGATTCCTGCTGCGCTCGCTGCCAAGGTTCCTCCGATCCAGATGGATCTGGAGGATAGGGCTGCCCCGTAGAGGCAGCCGAAGAGAGAGGGGATCCGGATTTGGGTTTGAGGGTATCGCAAACCCCCTCCTCAGCCGGCAAAACCCCTTTTTCCCAAGGCGGTGGAGCAGCGGTCAG